>MU754634.1:161138-195237 GCA_026770625.1 Nicotiana glauca | reverse complement strand
TATTTTATATATATATATATATATATATATATATATATATATATATATATATATATATATATATATGACTCAATAGTATTGGAGGCCTAAAGCCAAGTCATAATAAAGAGGCCTTAAACTTGTTTAATAATTTTAAATATTTTTGTTGAAGTTTATTGGGGTATTATTGTTGTCGCTATTGTGTTAAGACACAAAATTAGAAAGACTGTTAGAAGAAAAACTGGAATAACTATAAACTATAAGAAGTATTCCGAGTCCACAATTTGCTTGTGCGTCCTTAAGGAATTTTAGCCTCCTCACAAGTTGCCAAGGTAATGGATTAAATCCTCCCAGGATGAAACGGAATAAACCTTCCTGCAACAGTGGCAATACAAACTGCAGGATACCAACGAACTCAAAGAACGGAGAAATCACACTTACGAATTTAGAGGAAATTCTGCGAAATAGAATGCAGGATTTTTCAGATGGAAAGAAGTTCTGTAATTTTTCAGTGAATGGAAATAGAAGCCATGCCTCACAATTTATAGGCAATTATCGGAAGAGGTGTGATGTCTGTTCAACGGGTCTATTCAGGAGGGAAAATTTCGTTAAGCAACGTTCAGCAAAGGCTTGGCTTAATTTCGTTAAGCAACGTTCAACAAAGGCTTAATTCCGTTAATAAAATGACTGGCATTTAATTAATTATTAATTAATTAATTAATTAAATTTTGTCCAAAAAATAATCTTATCGATCGATCATTTGACAAATCCAAATCCAAATCCAAATCCAAAGTCAAAGCCAAAGCCGACCCGAGCGAGTGAGCGACGATGGCGCGAGGGTTCATTCTCTTCAACTCCTTTTAAGAGCTCTAAGAAGTGATCCTATATATATACACAAAAATGTAGTTGTCACTCACCAATGAGGGACAAAGTTCATTTGACAAAGCTCACTTGATTCAAATTTTTATTTCCCTCCATTTTATTTCCCACCAATTCACAATTCACACTTCTAGTCTTTAAAGCCCAATGGCTTAAAGTCCAACAATCCCCCACATGAATGGGAATGGCTGTAACAAGAATATCATAGATGAAAGCTGTGTGATTTGCAAGTAAGGATTAATTGCATCTGGATAAGTAGGTTTCCCTTTGAACTTTCCGTAGTGAACATATGTCGGATATACTCGGTCAATCGGTAGATTTGATATCTTTGAACCGTTGAACTTTAGTGTATACCTAGACAACCATATGTCACACAACCAACCCTTAACTATCTTTTGGTTCTCATTGTTGTGTTCGTTTCAGCCATGAACACCACCCGGTTTCATAAGTGCGTAGAGAATTGGCTTTGGAGAATTCTCATTGAAACGACTTCCACTTCACACTTACATAGGTGATTCCTAGACGTGTAATCCTTTAGATTGACACTATTTGATATATACCACATCAAATTTAGGTAATCATTAAAGAACGTGTAAAGTTCTATCCTTGTTACTGAACATTGTCTTCATCACGAGAAGGTACCAAAGATTTTACTTTGACAATGTTGAACCGGTCAATCACAACTTTGTTTGAGCTCCTTGAACCTAGATCACAGAATATCCAAAATTCTAGGTAGAGTTACCGCCATGTTGACTCGTCCTCGGCCATAGTCTCATTCTCTTAGATGATTTATCAACTCCCTCTCTAGTTAAGCCTTTTGTAAGTGGATCCATCATATTATCCTTTGATCTTAAATAATCAATAATGATAATTCTACTAGAAAGCAGTTGCCTAACGGTGTTATGTCTTTGTTGTATATGACGAGATTTTCCATTATATATAATGCTCCCTGCCCATCCTATTGCAGCCTCACTATCGCAATGTACGCATATAGGAGCCAAAGGTTTTGGACAGAACGAAATGTCTTCTAAGAAAATTCGAAGCCATTCAGCTTCTTCACCGGCTTTATCCAAAGCTATAAACTCTGATTTCATTGTAGAGCGAGCGATGCACGTCTGTTTGGAAGACTTCGAAGATACTGCTCCTCTACCAACAGTAAAAATATATCCACTTGTGGACTTTATTTCTGTTGAGCCGATTATCCAATTTGCATCACTATATCCTTCGATAACCGCAAGATATTTATTATAGTGCAAAGCATAGTCTTGGGTATAATCCAAATATCACAGAACTCGTTTCGTTGCCACCCAGTGATATTTGTTGGGATTACTTGTGAATCGACTAAGTTTACTTATTGCACAAGCTATATCAGGTCGTGTACAGTTCATGATATACATTAAGCTTCCCAACACACGAGCATACTCTAATTGAGACGTGCTTTCACCTTTATTCTTTATAAGATAATGGTTTAAGTCAATTGGAGTTCTTGCACTTCTAAATTCCAAGTGTTTGAATTTTTCAAGTACCATTTTCACGTAATGTGATTGAGATAAAGCTAGACCATGAGGAGTCCTCTGGATTTTAATTCCTAGAATTACATCGGCAACTCTTAAGTCTTTCATATCAAACTTACTAGCAAGCATACGCTTAGTAGCTTGAATGTCGGCAATGTCTTTGCTCATTATTAGCATATCATCAATATATAAGCAAAATAATGACTATATAATTTGGAACATTCTTAATGTAAATACATTTATCACATTCATTAATCTTAAAGCCATTTGACAATATTTTATGGTCAAATTTTGCATGCCATCGCTTGGGTGCTTGTTTTAATCCATAAAGAGACTTAACAAGTCGACACACCTTCTTTTCTTTTTCCGGAACCACAAACCTTTCATGTTGGTTCATGTGAATTTCTTCCTCTAGATCACCATTTAAAAAGGTTGTTTTTACATCCATTTGATGGATTTGAAGACCATACAAGGCGGCTAACGCTATTAGCATCTGAATGGATGTAATTCTTGTTACCGGCGAGTATGTGTCAAAATAGTCAAGACATTCTCGTTGTCTAAATTCTTTGACAACAAGTCTTGCGTTGTATTTGTCAATAGTACCATCGTCTTTCATTTTCTTCTTGAAAATCCATTTAGAACCCAACGTTTTGTTACCTGGAGGAAGATCAACCAATTCCCAAGTATGGTTGCTCAATATGGATTCTATTTCACTATTGACAGCTTCTTTCCAATATTGTGCTTCTGAGGAAGACATTGCTTCCTTGAAGGTACAAGGCTCATTTTCTAGCAGGAAAGTCAGAAAATCTGGACCGAATGAAGTAAATGTCAGTTAACGTTTACTTCTTCTCAGATTTTCCTCATTAGTCATACCATCTATTATTTCCTCCCGAGGTCATTTTGACTTTTGGTAGGTCAATTCACTTTCCTTTTTATACAGATAAATAGTTTCAAAGAATTCAACATTATCTGATTCTATTATCGTATTAACGTGAATCTCAGGATTTTCTGATTTATGAACCAGAAAACGATATGCCTTGCTATTGGTTACATATCCAATAAATACACAATCAACCATTTTTGGATCTATCTTAACCCTTTTAGGTTTAGGAACTTTTGCCTTAGCTAAACACCCCCACACTTTGAAGTACTTCAAGCTAGGCTTCCTTCCTTTCCATTTTTCATAAGGAATGGACTGTGTTTTTCTATGAGGTGCACGGTTGATTATTCGGTTAGCTGTAAGTATAGCTTCCCCCCACAAGTTCTGTGGTAAACTAGAACTTATCAACAAGGCATTCATCATTTCTTTCAACGTTCGATTGTTTCTCTCCGCAATTCCATTAGATTGTTTAGAGTAAGGGGCAGTTGTTTGGTGAATAATGCCATTTTCCAAACATATTTCTTCAAAAGGAGATTCATATTCGCCACCCCTATCACTTCTTATCATTTTGATCTTTTTGTTTAGTTGTGTTTCAATTTCACTTTTGTATTGCTTGAAAACATAATTGCTTCATTTTTACTACTAAGTAAGTAAACATAGAAATATCTCGTACTATCGTCAATAAAAGTAATAAAATACTTTTTCCCACCGCGAGATGGTATTGACTTCATGTTGCAAATATCTGTGTGAATTAAGTCTAAAGGACTTAAATTCCTTTCAACGGACTTATAAGGATGCTTAGCATACTTTGATTCCACACATATTTGACATTTGGAATTAATGAAATTAAATTTTGGCAATACTTCTAAATTTATCATTTTTCGCAATATTTTGAAGTTGATATGACCTAGGCGTGCATGCCATAAAGTGTTTGACTCAAGTAAGTAAGAAGAAGCATTAACTTTATTGATAGGAACTGCTATTACATTTAGCTTAAAAATGCCCTCATTCGGGTAACCTTTTCCTACATACATATCATTCTTACTTAGTACAACACTATTAGAAATAAAATTACATTTGAATCCATTCTTGACAAGAAGTGAGGTAGACACAAAATTCTTGCGAATTTCTGGAACATGAAGAACTTGGTTTAGAGTCATAATTTTTCCCGACGCCATCTTCAACGCAATCTTGTCAACTCCTTCAATTTTGGCTGTAGATGATTTTCTCATGAAAATTGTCTCGTCGGGTCCTGCGGGGGCATAAGAAGAAAATAACTCCTTGTTAGCATAAACATGGCGGGTGGCTCCAGAATCAATCCACCATTCTTTAGGATTTCCTACCAAGTTGCATTCAGACAACATGGCACACAAGTCCTCCATTTCTTCAACATTTTCAATCATGTTAGCTTGATTCTTCTTCTTCTTATCATTCTTTGGTGCAAGACAATCCACGGCCTTATGCCTAGATTTTTCACAGTTGTGGCAATTACCCTTGAACTTTTTCTTGCTTGGGTAATTCTTTGATCCAGAAGCCTTCTTTCTTTTCTTATTTTGTGGCGCCTCCTCAACAATGTTAGCCCTTATTATTGTCGAATTTCCACGTGACTTCTTTTCAGCATTTTTGTTGTCTTCTTCTATCCTCAAACGAACAATCAAGTCTTCAAATGTCATCTCCTTCCGCTTATATTTTAGATAGTTCTTAAAATCCTTCCACAACGAAGGTAACTTCTCAATGAAAGCGGCGACTTGAAAGGCCTCATTTATGACCATACCTTCAATAATAAATTCATAATTAATAACAAGATAAATTTTACTAATAAAATTATTGATTCGGGTCATACTTCAGCAAGGAGGTCATGCACAATGACTTGTAATTCTTGGACTTGAGTTATGACCGACCTAGTGTCAATCATCTTGAAATCCAAAAACCTTACAGCCACGAACTTCTTAAGTCCGGCATCCTCAGTCTTGTACTTTTTCTCAAGCGCATTCCATAACGCTTTTGAAGTTTCCATGACACTATAGAAATTGTACAAGCTATCTTCCAAACAACTCAAAATGTAGTTTTTTGCACAAGAAATCAGAATGTTTCCATGCTTCAGTTACAACAAATTGTTCGTCATCCGGAGTACCTTCAGCCATGACCGGAGGATCCTCCTTGATGAATCGCTACAAACTCAACGTAGTAAGATAGAAAAGCATCTTTATTTGCCAACATTTGAAGTCAATACCAGAAAATTTTTCGGGTTTTTCTGCCGGTGCCATAGCATGAGCAGGAGTTGAACGGCTCGACGAGGCAGCAACACTCGTAATAGTAGCACCCGTTCCAGCAACTTTTCCATTAGTTTGGTTTTCATTCGTCATGTTTCTGTAAAGTTGGAAACAAAACAGAACTTTGTTAAATCAGTGAAGTTTTGATATCTTCAAACTGCATACCAAACCAAACATACAACATGTAATAATGGTGAAGTTTTTATATAATTCAAACCCATACGTTTATTATTCCGGTAAAGTTTTGATATACTTTAAACCGGACAGAACAATTATTGGAATAGAAACCACGAAGGCTTTAGTCTCCACAGCAGTATACAAAATATAGATAGCAGTTTAATATATATTTCAACACAGAAACGTTAGATAAAATTCCTTAAGCTTGTTGTCGCTACTGTGTTAAGACACAAAATTAGAAAGACTGTTAGAAGAAAAAACTGGAACAACTGTAAACAATAAGAAGTATTCCGAGTCCACAATTTGCTTGTGCGTCCTTAAGGAATTTTAACCCCCTCACACGTTGCCAAGGTAATGGATTAAATCCTCACTGGATGAAACAGAATAAACCTTCCTACAACAGTGGCAATACAAACTGCAAGATACCAACGAACTCAAAGAACGGAGAAATTACACTTACGAATTTAGAGGAGATTCTGCGAAATAGAATGCAGGATTTTTTAGAAGGAAAAAAGTTCTGTAATTTTTCAGTGAATGGAAAAAGAAGCCATGCCTTAGAATTTATAGGCAATTATTGGAAGAGGTGTGATGTCTGTTCATGAAAAAATGTGTTCAGGAGGAAAAATTCCGTTAAGCAACGTTCAACAAAGGCTTGGCTTAATTCCGTTAAGCAACATTTAGCAAAGGCTTAATTCCGTTAATGAAATGACTGGCATTTAATTAATTATTAAATAAATTTTATCCAAAAAATAATCTTATCGATCGATAATTTGACAAATCCAAATCCAAATCCAAAGCCGAAGACGAGCCGAGCGAGCGACGACGACGGCGACTGCGCGAGGGTTCATTCTCTTCAACTCCTTTTAAGAGCTCGAAGAAGTGATCCTATATATATACACACAAATGTAGTTGTCCCTCACCAATGAGGGACAAAGTTCATTTGATAAAGCTCACTTGATTCAAATTTTCCAAATTTTCATTTCCCTCAATTTTATTTCCCACCAATTCCCAATTCACACTTCTAGTCTTTAAAGCCCAGTGGCTTAAAGTCCAACAATTATCACTTTTAGCCCACGCCAGAAATTATTTACATTTGGTAGCCGAAAAAGTGTATAAAACGTGTATAATATTTGTATATAATATACAAAATTTATATATATAAAAAATATATAAATTTTCGGTTGCTATTTTTACAGGGGCTATACAATGTCATTTTTCCAAGTTTGTTCTTTTTACTTTTTAAGATGCAAATTCATCTTGATGATGTAACCAACCCCTTTAGTTTTTGTTGAAGTATTACAAACATTTGATAAGATTTTTTAAGTTTAGTTTTGAATTTTTCTTCACATGACCGTCAACATAACTCATTATATAGCATTGCCTCCCAAAGTAACAATCATGTGAAAATTTGTATTTACAAAGATAATAAATAAATTAACTCTAGCTTTTTACGATCTAATTAGCTTCCAGTGTGCTACATAGATCTTGAAAGAAATATACTACAAAGTTAGAGTCGTAAATAAAATTTATTCTAGTTAGAGTAAGAAGAACTAGAAAGTAACTCTAGATTTAATTCCCTTGCATTTTTATTTAAATTTTTCAAGAAAGGACAACACAAAATATAAAATTATGTTATTAACAATTGGTGACAAGGTAGGAAAAGATGGTTGAAAAAAATTTCTTGTCATTATTTAATCATAAATATAATAAATATTTTAAATTACGTATAAAAATAGTAGATTTTGGAGCCTCTAATTTTGTGAAGCCTAAAGCGATTGTTTTAGTGGCCTGGGGGTTAAGCCATATATATATATATATATATTATAGATAATAAAATATATTGTCCATTATCAAATATTTAGAAAAAACAAAAGAAAATATATTATAGAGGGATGTACATGGTAGAAATCTAATATGCATATGGCGTTCTTAGGTGTACATAGAGCTGTCAAAACAGGCCAGCCTAGCCTAGCCCAAGTCTCGTGGGATTTTAAATTTGGTAGGCTAGGACGGGATGGCCCTCGATATGAATGAGCCTTTAAATGGCCAGCCTAACCCAGCCCTAAGAGGGCCACTGGCTAGGGCGGGCCGGCCCTTCAATTTTTTTTAGAAAAAAAATTTCTTTAAATCCTTAAATATTTTTTCGTGACGTTGTCGATTAACCATATAACCAACTTGTGTTTATTTAGAGCGTACAAAAAGCTTGATATTTTACAAGACATCTCGTAATTGAAATGCATTTTCTCTATATCCCTAGCTCTTATTTTTTAAAGTTTCATGAATATTTTTCCAAGACTTCTCTTTCATTTTCCTCAAATTCATAGATTGCTTCAACAAGTTTATATGCTGAGATTTTTTATTTTAGGATTAACATCATTTGTTGATTTAATTATTATAGTTTATAAAAAAAATTTAAATTTCCTGAAATTTGCTAGTGATTAATTTTTTTTGTGTATTAAAATTGATCATTTTTCTATACTGAAGAGCTGTTTAAATATTAATAATATATTAAAGTAATCCAAACAGATAATTATTCACTTAATATTATTATTAGTCACCTAAAACTTTTTGAGTTCGTTATTAATTAAGAAAAAGAAAACCTAATTTTGTCATATTATATGCATGTCAAAAATCTAAATTCTAGTTGATGTGGAAGGGTAAATGAGCAATCTAGGATTGGTGAATGAGGATTATAGTTAATAGTTTTTTAGTTTTTATATTTTTAAAATATTAAATAGTTAATTTATTTGAATTTTATTAGTTTTTGGCCCACGGGTCGACCCAGTCGCAACCACGGTCAAGCCTTAAGGGCCAACAGGTTGACTTGGACCGGACTTATAAGCTTCACTTTTAAATGGGCTAAAAAATTATAATCCAACCCTATCCAAATAACGGACTGGGTTGGACTGGCCTTACGGGCCATGCCCATTTTGACGTTCGTAGGTGTAGATGTCAAAAAGCCCTTGACATAAAGCGTACAAGGAGTGAATGGTAAAAATTGCACGGGGCGCCCTATTTGGTCGCCCCCATTTAACCTATACCCATTTTTTTTAAAACTTTTAACTTTTACCCACTTTTTAAATAACTTCAGCCCCCTTTCTCCTCCTCCTTCCTCTTTCTCCTCCTTCTAATACTGGGATTGCTGCTGTTTGATTTAATTTATTCAACTCGTCGACTTGCTTTGTGTCCACCCAATCCAAGTGATCTGCAGATAAAAGAAGAAACCGTCTACCGTTATTTTCATTGACAATTTATCCCTTCTTTTTCACTTAGAGAAATATAATAACATTAAGATTTACCTTAAGGTAAGGAAATAATATGTTTTGATCTGACTTGCATAGTTATCGGCCAGAGGATCCAATCAAGAATTGTTGTAGCTTAAGAACGAAAAGTTTAAGATACATGAATTTTGCAAGTGACGAAAATTTTCAAAAAACATTATTCTTTATTACGCCTATATTCTCTGATATTGCCTCCTCGTGTTGTTCTCGTTCTTTTACATTGACTCGTGGACATAGCAACTTTGATTCTATTGAGTGTGATATTTACTCTAGAGCAGAAGCCGAAGAAGAGAGAAAAGAACTGGAACACACAAGCACTGGAAAGAAAAGAGAACTAAAAAACTTTAGTTCTAGAGTTAAAGTTTTCAGTTACAACACAAAAACTTCAGTTCTAGAGCTGAAATTTCCCAGTTAGAACACAAAAACTTCAGCTCTAGAGCTAGAGCTGAAGTTTCCAGTTACAATACAAAAACTTCAGCTCTAGAGATGAAGTTTCCCAGTTACAATACAAAAACTTCAGCTCTACAGCTGAAGTTTCCTAGTTACAACACAAAAACTTCAGCTCTAGAGCTGAGTTTCAGGCCCGGCTACTAGAATGCTGAAGTTTTGCGTGATTGTCTTTGCTACTTCAGCCCCGTGTGCTGAAGTTATGCAAAAAAACAGGTACGTTTGCAATTTTTTTTGCAAAGTGGGCACAGGTTAAAATGTGACACAAAAAGCGGGTATAAATGCAAATGCCCCGAGTGAATGCTAATACCTGATGAGCCGTTAATTAGCTTTACGAGACTTAATCTTCCCTAATTACCTCGATTTCTTTTAAGACTATCTCTCCTCGTGAATGAGTCTTGAACAATAGAACTACAAATACTCCATCCGATCCACATTAATTGATTTTTAATTATTTTTATCCATATTAAAAAAATCACATTTTGACATTAATTAACAACACAATAATCATATTAACCTTTTTTTTGTTTATTGCAAAATATAATAAATACTCCTTAGCTCTTTACTCTAAAGGCAATAACAACAAAAAATTCAATATAATCCCACAAGTGGGGTAAAGAGCCTCTAATGACAACTTTAGAAAGAACAAGTTAATTCGTTCCTGATATCTAAAAAAAATTAGATACTGTAGACTAAAAAAAAAAATTAAAAAATCAATTAAAGTGAATCGGAGTAGTATATTACAAAATGATAAATAAATTGAACCTAAAAAGTTAATGAGCCTTTATTATATTGGAACTTGACTTAAATGTCTTTAGGTATTGTCTAGAGTCGTGTTTCACTCCATTTTTTACTTTCATACTAACAACGTCGATTTACACTCGTATATTAATTGAAAGAGTATCTATAAGTTTTCATAGAGTTTTACATTTCGGCTTACCACTATATCTAATGAAAATAGAGTGAGGCCTATATTCTTGTTAGTATTCTTTTTACTTTCTTTATGTTTTTCTGTGACGAAATGTGATGTTTGGTTACAAATTTATGTTTTTGCATGTAAATTGTCTTGTATTATGCTTCGATCTTGTTAACTTTAGTGTGAATATTTGTGGCTCGAGCTTAATAATGATGTTTATACGTGTAGGAGTCAATTGGAAGTGATTTGGCAAGCTAGCAAATTGAAGTAAAAATGGAAGAATTTGGAGGAAGTATAAGTTTGGTGCCCAAGTTCATGCCATGCACCAACCAAAACGCCATTGACAGCAAACCAGAAAGTTTGCTGTCCAGTTCCGCGCCAAGCGCCAAACGAGACGCTGAAGGGCGGATTTTGTCCTAATTCGGCTGGGGCTTAGCGATTTCAACCCTACACGTCCCCAACATGTATAAAAAGAGTTCTAAACCTATTTTTGAGAGAGAGAGAGAGAGAGAGAGAGAGCTAACGTATTTTGGACCAAGGGAGGGAACAGAGCCGCCGTGGAGACCGGAATTCATCAGATTCTATCTTTCTTACATCAAACTTAGTAATCTTTACGTTTCTTTGGATGATCTGTTATTTTGCTACCATGTCTATTTGGAGCTAAACTTCGTTTCTAGGGTTGTAGTTATCATGAATATTAATTACACCACCGTTCACTCGAGTTATCATTGTTGGTTGTTTCTCTAATTCTATGCATAATTACTTAATTGTTTGGCCAACAATTGAGTTCTATTTATTATCTATGTTATGCTTAGGAAGCCGCTTTAGATTAGAGTAGAATTAGAGAGAGCTTGTTTCTGAACCCGTGGCTCAGAGAAAGATTTCGCGGTTATGATAAGAATATACCTAACAAACTTGCTTAGTTGAATACCGTATTATATTCGTTCATGATAGATTCAATACCATATGAGTATAGGGTTGGTATATTATGGATAGACGGATACTATTGTGGGAACATGCTATTTATATAAATGACCCGGTCAATTAGCAATCATAGATAATTAGAATTAACATGTGTAATTATGAACTCAATAGGATTGACAAACCAACCATAACCCTAGAATTTTCTCTTTTGATTAAAGTCCAACCACAATCGTTTGGTCCTAATCAACTTAGCTAATTACTTGTTTAATTTCTGCAAAAGTAGTTTAGTAAAAAAATATTATTTTTGTATTTTGGACATTAAATTGATTTTAGTTTGCTTAGTTAACGATTAATCTAAGTCTATGTAGATTTTACATCTGACTTTTGAATCACTTTATTACTTGACAGTCACGTATACTTGTGTGTATTCGGGAAACCAACAAAATGCCCACTTATCTTGACTAAATT
Organism: Nicotiana glauca; assembly: GCA_026770625.1. Classification (NCBI taxonomy): domain Eukaryota; kingdom Viridiplantae; phylum Streptophyta; class Magnoliopsida; order Solanales; family Solanaceae; genus Nicotiana; species Nicotiana glauca. Next base: position 183,499 of record MU754634.1, on the reverse strand, counting down.
ATCTGTATATCATTTGTGCCGTCAATGTTTGACATGGAAATTCTGCCATGCAACCCATATTGAGCCTACATTTTCCCCCTTTTCCCAACGAGTGGGCGCTTCATTTCAAAGCCATTCACAAGTTCTCAAAATTCATGGCACTGAGTTTTTCCTTAGTGAATCAGAAATTAAATTCATTAAAGCACGTAGATTATGACGAACATTAACAATTAGACAAGTAGAGTCACAAACTCACAATCAAGGAGTGTGATGAGATTAATAATTAAATATTTTCATCCTTACTCAGAATCCTGTGTTTGAGCTCCGTCGATGATTTTCCCCAAGTAAAGTGCACTACGCTTGTTAAATTTGAATTAATTGGACCAATGAACTTTGCTTATCGGTTGGACAATCAAAACATTAAAAGAAAAAAGAAGCTAGGAGAGTCGCTTTGGTCGACCATACTTTTAAAGCAATTTTTGTATTTAGTGCTAGATCCTGAGTCTTCGAAGTGCCTTTCTTGTTCACCCATGATCTTGACTTTTCAGAAAATCTTGTCCATTTTGTTGCTCGACAATCCACAGCATGAGTTTATTTATTTCATCCGATTTTGAGTGTCTTTTTGGATTATTAACGGTCCATAAGTGCCATGAGTTTCAAAAGAGTACTCTTATTTGGTATGTTTTCAATAGATATCAAAGATGGTAAATTTTGTGATGTATAGCTTCGAGCTTGTTACAACTTACAATGTCTAACTGTAACGACGGAGAAGCGAAAAACAACGGTGGAGCTCTGAGCTTGGGCTCCCTAGAAGCTTCTCAAAGAAGGGAGAGAATGAGAGTAAAATTAATTTTCACTAATTGAAATGTTATCTGTACAAAGAGTGTATATATACACTGCACGTGAGGGCCACATGTGAGATATCTAACACTATAAACTAACACTTAACAGAATAACAAAATGCTAACTAACAGTTGTTACATATAATTAAAGTAATGTCTCAATAACCCCCTCCAGTTGGAAGTTAGGTTGTCACTGCCAACTTGCTCATGACTATGGCATGCTTGACTCCAATAAGGGCCTTCGTCAAGACATCAGCTAACTGGCAATCAGTCCCAATATGATGAAGAGATACTAGTCCTTCTTGCAGTTTGTCTCTTACAAATGGCAATCGATCTCAATGTGTTTGGTTCGTTCATGAAACACAGGATTTCAAGCAATGTGTAGGGCTGATTGACTATCACAAAACACTGGGACAGGTTTAGGAAAGTGGATTGTCAGCTCATCAAATGTAACACTCCGTACATTCGGATTAGGTATGAATAAGCTAAAGGAGTAGTAAGGTTATATTTTGGACATATGAAGTCCTATAGGGATGAGTATGGGTGAAAATAGTTGTTTCAAAATCAAGATGGAAAGTGAGGTGCATAAGATTCGACAAAATCGATTAAGTTTGCAGAAGATCCATCTTCCAGTAGGGTATAGTAAAAATGTGTAAAGAATTTAGAAAAACTCAAAGCAAAAAAGTTTTAGGCCTTTGAAATAGCTTTCCAATAGAGCCCGAACAGATCTATGTACAAAAATTTATGAGCGTTTTACAAAATAGTGTACAACCACCGCGCCCGGACCGCGACCGCGGTCGTAAGGCAGTGTTCCTGCTATCTACTGCGGTCGGGACCGTGGTTAGGCCTACAGGGGTGCGGTGGCAGACTTGGGAAGTCATTTTTAGCCCTATTTTGTCCCCCACAGCCCCTAAACATAAAAACTTGCTCTAGAAAGGGAAGATCTTAAAGGCCGTAGCTTGTGCACATATATATTCAGCCCGAAGCCGTAGCTTATTCAGATAAACAGGTTGTTCATCATTTAGAAGAGGGAGTATTCATATCCTTACTTCCTTTATCATTTCAGTTATCAGTTATCATTTCAGTTACCGGTTATTATTTCAGTTACCAGTTATCAATTCAGTTTAAGTTTCAATAGTTATCATTTCAGTTATCAATTATCAATTCTCAGTTATCAGCTTAGTTTCAGTTTCAGCATTTATAATTCTTTCTTTCAGTGTCTTTACATACCAGTGCAATTCAAATGTACTGACGTCCCTTTTGCCCAGGGCCTGCATCTCACGATGTAGGTAATGATTTACAGGTTGACGATTCAGAGCGCTAGGATTTTCGTACCAGCTATTTGGTGATCCCTAATTCTTTCGGGGAATTATTATTACCTTACAGTCTTTAGTATTTTCAGTCAATTAGTGTTTTCAATACTTTATTAGAGGCTTCATAGACTAGAGTAACAACTAGAAAGAGTCGCAGGCTTTTCATATTAAGCCACGTGGGCTACAAGTATGTTTTAGAATCGTATTAGTGTTTCCACACTTTGATTTTTATCATTCAGACTTTCAGTATATCAGCATGTGTTAGTTTATCTTTTGTATTTTGTATGTATGATATCATATGTTAATTCAGCCAGCCAGTTAGTTTGCTCGGTCACATATAGTCAGGCACCGGGTGACGTATTACGTCCAGGCCCAGGTTCGGGGCGTGACAAAGCTTGGTATCAGAGCAATAGATTCAAAAGTCTTAAAGAGTCTATGAAGTCGTGTCCAATGGAGTTTCCTTTATATGTGTGTGTTGGCCACTTATATAAACGGTTAACTACCAAGACATTTAGGATTGTATCACTTCTTTCTACTCTAAATCGTGCCAAGAAGCTTAGAGAAATAGTTAACCTTCTCTTCCTATCGAATTCCAAATGTATTGGATGCCCAAGCGACGCACAGGAGAAATCTAAGGTCCTAGAGACATAATTGTCCATTGGGGTATAATTATGGAGTACATGTTGGTAAATATAAGACTTGAGAGGATGTTAAAAGTAGGATGTAATGGATAGTAGTAAAGATTAGAGCATAACCTTATCAGAAAGTACAAAAGCAGTTACCATGTCTTATGGTTATCAGTTTACCTCAGTTATCAATTATACAATCTTTCAGTTAGCAAGTTTATGGTTATTCAGTATGCCAGTTATTATTTATTCATTTTCCAGATCTCCAATTTTTAGTGTATCAAAATTCTTGTGACTGGTGAGTATACAGTGATGCCTATGGGTGCTAAACGAAAATGTAAGTAACAATGGTTATAGCAAAATTTTCGCATATTTTAGGTTCGGATTAAGACCCAAGAATCGCCGGATGGTGCAGTAAGTGATTTATCAGATGATGGTATACTCTGAAGGATAAGTTTGTGTATGGTAATCGTATGTGTTTTGACCTCAGAGAACAATTTCTTTTAATTATTGAAAATGGAGCCACATGTGGGATGATGCTAGTTCAGATGTCATACCCTAATATTGGTCACTATAGTTTTGGACAGAAAAGAGCCTAAGGGAAAAATACCCAGGAGTCACAAACGTTTGTTATTACTAAAGATGTGATCTCGTACAACTCATGTATATGAATAAGAAGACATGATGTACAAAATGAGAACCAAGAGCAGTCGATATTGAATCTGAGGAAATAATTTTAAGTTATTCATATTTAGTCAAATCAGAACTAGAAGTACCATGTTAGTAAGTTACTATAAGAAGCACCTATTGATGCCAGATAAAAGATATGTCAGTTCTTCCTTAGGTTATGTCACTAAATGATTACCCCGGATATTTATAATATGATATGATTTTGTATTGTATCGAATGGTTGGGTTAGATATTCCAATTTTGTTTAAGACAGATGAACTTTCCTAAGCGTGATCCATGTACATAGTCCAAAAAAACCGGTAAGTATGCGACCATAAAATAGGGTCGAATGAGGGAAGATAGAAATAACCTTATGCTTCGCTTTAGTTATTCAAAAAAGAACATGAACACATGATGCTAGCAGGTGGTTAGTAACAAAATAGTGAGTATGTTTGAGTAGATACAGTGAATTAGCACTTTTAACTGAGCTAGTAGAGGTACAATTTGATTTACTTAGCCAGGTTAAATCTAGTGAGTGGATGACGATTTGAAATACCGAACATTTGTTAGAACTTTAAGAGTTTAAGTTAAACCTGAAGCACAATGACAGTGGGGGAAGAAAATCAGCTAGACAGTGAGAGAGCAAACTACAGAAGAATAGCCTTTAAGAATTATCGAAAGGGATCTCCCCAAGATTGACAGTGTGAGCAGAGTATGTGTATGATAGTTATGATTAAACTAACTTTCTGTTAAGTGAATAATTTGGGGTTTTCCTAGTAAGAAGAATTGCTCAGAAGTAAGTCAGAAGGTGAGTCTTCATTGACATAAAGTGCAAAGAATTTTTAAGGATAAGAAAAGTTATTTGGATCCCAACAAAAAGAGAAGGATCCGCAAGTATAAACCTTTGGTCTAAGGGGGAGATATGAAAATCGGCAGTAATTCCGATTGGATATTTGAAACCCGCATAGTTAGCATGGGATATATATAAAAAAGGGAGAGTGAGAACTATAAAAATCATGCCCAGTTATGTATCACGAGGGTAGTGCCATCGCATGAGACTCTAATCTTCAGAGTATAGACTTAGCTCACAATAATTGTATAAGTGTTTTTAGGATGTGCTTAAGAAGATAAAGTGTGGGAAGTATAACTCATGATTGAGGTAGATAAGAGAACTCTGGTAAAAGAAGTTCACCAGCCAAGATAGGAGTTCAACTTCGGACTCCAAAGATGACAAAGTTGTTATCTAGAACCCCTTTATAGCTGAAGAGAAGGAGAACAAAATTTGATGATCCCTACGTGTTGCAGTTGAAAGAGGAGATTCACAAGTATAAACGATCGCTTTTGAGTAAGAGGGAGATGGTGGTACTTTGAGGTACCAAGACAGATTGTGTGTTCCAGACATAGATGGACATAAAGAGGGAAGATCGTGTCAGAAGCCCATAATTCCAGGTATTCTTTCCATCAAGGTTCCCCAAATATGCATCATGTCCAAGGAGATTTAATGGTTGAACGACATGAAAAAGAACATCACAGACTTTGTGGCCAATTGTCCGAATTGTCAGCAAGTGAAAGTCGAGCACCAGGAAGCCTTGTGTTTTTATCACAGAATACACATATTTTTAGTGGAGTAAATATGTAATTTATAACAGGATTATCTTGCTCATCTTGAAAGCATTATTTGATTGGGTGATTGTAAATTGACTTACCAAGTCAGCACACTTCTTTCCAGTAAAAAAAACTACAGATTCAGTAGAAGATTATACCAAGTTGTACATTCAGGAAATCGTCTGATTGCATGGGACTCCGTTGTCCGTCATTTCAGACTGTTGTGCGCAGTTTAAAATGAACTTTTAGTAGTTCTTTCAGAAATGATTAGGCACAAGTTTTTAATCCTTAGAAAGATGGCCAGGCAGAGCGCATTATTCAAACACTTGAGGATATGTCCTTGATGTTAATAGTAATTGGGATGATCACGTAACTCTCATTGACCTTGATAAAAATAACCTACCATTTGTCGATGCCCCCTTTTTCTTAAGAAATCGGGTTTACGACATTTTGGGAGGACAACTCGTTCCCTTTTGGGAATTGGGTTTTTGAATTGAAGAGTCGCCACCTAATGATTAAGTGCATTAGGACACTAAGAGGGTTTTGGTTTGGAAACCAGAGATTGGGTAAGGGCTTGAAATTATCTCGAGGGGAAGGTGTTAGGCACCCCTCAAGATCCACTAGTGTGGTTCTCGGCTATGCTATAATTGTGACCTTAAGTGCAAGCAAGAATTACAAATACATGGTAGTTTTCACATAATGATTGCAAGCAATTAAAATGGAAGAAGTTAAAGAGGTTGAAGTTTGCGAAGAAAATAGTTTTGAAATTCTGAAAATAAATAAGTAAAGGGGAAGGGGGTCCTAAGTTTATAAATAATATGGATCATCCCACACAACACCCGGTAACCATTTATACACATGGTGTAATCGCATGGTCATCATATCCATATTCTACCCTTCCCACCCCGTTAAGGTAGTAAAGCGCGAAATAGTATCGTAACTTATTGTATGCTACTACCCGTCCCAATCCTGTCAGTCCCGGAGGTATTTGGGACTACTAATACTAAAAGGGGAGGGAGTTTTGCGCTTTTCAGATATTTAAAAGGTTAAAAGTCTAAGGCGACAAACAAAAGCAGATAAGACAATTATGGGAAAACATAACAGTTACGGGCTCAAATAAACCTCCTCAAATCAGAAAAAAGACATATGGTTTAGCATGTCTTACATGTACTGATTAGGTCTGAATTAAACTTAAGCATCAAGGCAGGCTGATATATCACATATTTTCAGATAAGAAGTCAGAATTAGGCCTGCCTGCTAGTTATAATTATTAAAGACTGACGCAATTATAGATTTTACCCTAAGGCTTGCCTAGGTATTGAACAGAATCTATGGGCATGATATCTATTAATTTCAGAAATGAAGAAGTGAACTAATTGCAGAAAAGAATGGTCAGTTACGAAGGCATAAGTTTTGCAAGTGTTTAGACATTACTGCTACTGATTTTAGACGAGTTGGCGATTCAAGTTTAGTTAACAGCTCCTATAGACATGCTTTCTAGGTGCTACCGATTTTAAACACTATTATCGCTTATGCAGAAATCTTATAGGCAGGTTGTCTATATGCAATTGGTTAGTTATTTAAATCCTATAGCAGGTTTGCCTAATGATGGATACAGAATGCAAAAAGTCTATAGGTATGGTGTCTATATATGAAAATGCAGACATTTAGAAGCGACTTACAGGCATGGTATCTATTATGAAATTACAGAAAACCCTATAGACATAGTATCTATGTGAGAATGCAGAAAATCCTATAAACATGGTATCTATGTGAGAATGCATAGTTTATAAAATACGGAACTTTAGAAATAGTAATCCCTATAGGCATGATGTCTAGATGAGATGCGGAATTTAAAAAATTATCAGAATTTTAGAGATAGTAATTTCCCATAGGCATGATGTCTACCCTTTTTGCATGCATGATTGGCCCTCCCTTTTTACTAATACCCCAACGGTTTATTACAAGATTATTACGAACCAGGATTAATCAAGAAAAAGTAAAATTACATCCGAAATAAAAAATTCCAACCAAAGAGAGCCTAATTCAGACTCCTAGTATGACATGTGTAATAAACCAACTTCCAAAGATCATATTTCCAAAGCCTTCTCTTATTTGGGATGTGTCAAAGTTCCAAGGGGTTTCAAGAACTCCAGGCAATGTTTAACCCCAAATATTATTGCAGAATTTGAAGTATAGTGCAGTATGGAAAAGCCAGCCCTCAAATGTCCAAGTTCAGAGGGAACTCAAGGCCCCAAGGCAAGGCACATAGGAGGTGGGCAGAACTTAGAGTCTAAGAGTAAGTGTAGGTGCAATAGAGGGGGAATTAGGGAATGCCAAGGCAGGCTGTGGTCATGCCCAACAATTGGAATGCTGGCGCACCCCTGACCAGCCTATCAGCTAAATATTAGAGAGTTGGGACCTATTAAAGGTCAGGTTCAGCCCTGGACATCAATTGGGATGCTGCCAGGCTATACCTTAACTCATCACACATAAGGGAATGGGGGTATGAGAAACTAATCTATGGACAATAACTTTGTGTATTGTCATGTCTTAAACCACAACTCAAGCACATAAAGGGGTATGGGGAATATGGACTCATTGCAGTAACAGATGGCAAGACATGAGCTTACTACCATAGAAGTTGAACTCTACAAAGCAGTAAAGTAGGCATGGACACAAAAAACTTGTAAGTAAACACATTGGGGTTGATGCTAGAATTAAAACTAGGACATACCAGTTTTGCTTTACTCGTGCCACCCTCGGCTTATTTTCTACAACCAGGACTGATCCGCCAGGATACCTCAAAAAGGAACCAACATAGCACATAACCGTGCAATCAGCTAATCAACAACGACCTCCCCAACTTGGCTCGGAGCCATCTATCAGGACACATTTAATAACCCACAATACTTTTACTCTAATGATGCCATAATATTATAGTGAGATTAAACTCAAATCATCTACTAGTTTATGAAAACACAGATCTTCGGATACTGGAATCCTCTAAGTTCTTCCCCATATCAGCTGAGTCCACTCTCTGAAGCGACCCAAATTTATCAAATTACAACACTTACCTTTCAATTACACATGAGATCTTCTAACAATATACATAAGAATCATACCCCTTAGAACACTCCGCAGGAGATATCCCACCTGTTTCGCCTCAATTTAATATTTCAGCACACCTTCCACTATCATACACATAACACAACTATTTTAGTCTTCCTGAGTCTGAACTCATTCTGCCACACGTATTGTACTTAACTTCCAACTAGGATACATGAAAATATTCTTCACGCACCCATAACTCGAGGCTACACAACAAATCACAATAGGAAACGAACCACTTAGCAGCTCATCTATCATTCAGCAGACTCCTTCATCACTACCAAGTCACATAGATACATCTTGCAGTGCTAACATACTCATCATATAGATATCCAACTGCCATTCCGGCTAATAAGAACAATATCGAACATATAAGTTCAGAACACTTATTCACACAATCAGTACCTCGGTGCTCAAGACATAGGCAAGATCCGGCCTCAAGTCCTCCAGACTGGCCCAACATCAAACTCACGGGATCACATCTCGCCCCCTGATCGGGGAATCACAATCCATCAGGGAACTTATAATACCAAGCGCTCATATGCGCATACAGACGTGTGGAAGGAATTTGAACAGTTATATCTCAAGCTGAATCAAGTACGCACGATAAGAATTCCAAGAAAGTGAAGTTTTCCTAAAGGTTCTGCAGCCTCTCGAGGATAAATACAGACGTCTCCGTACCGATCCACGAGACTCTGCTAAACCTGCTCATGACTCGTGAGACCTAGTAACCTAGGCTCTGATACCAACTGTTACGACCCAATTCCCAAACCCGGTCGTGATGGCGTATCTCGTGAAGACAAGGCCAGCCAGACCATCTCAGAACACCACTTAAAGCAATTAAACAGATACATAACTGTTTGAATATGAATTTAATAATACTAATCAATATAAGTACAACCCAATACAGCCCGACCGGGGTGTCACAAGTCACGAGCATCTAGGAGGGTCTTTATTATAATTTTAAAGTCTATAATACCTAGAGTAAAGTATGGAAAACAAGAAGAGGAAGAATCTCGGTGCCGCGGACGCTGGCGGTCACCTTGCTTAGCTACAATAGTAATACCTTCAATCCGCTACTAACCCGCTACCGGGTGAACAGTACCTGCAACTGCACGCGAGGTGCGGGGAGTAAAGTGAGTACTTCCAACTCAGTGGTAATAAGAGAGAATAATGACTGAGCGATAAGAAAACACGTATGGGCATAACAAAATGCTATAAAAGACAGTACAACCCAAGCGCTATAATACTGCGGCGTGTAGTCCGATCCATATAATATATTACTGCGGCGTGCAGTCCGATCCATATAATATACTACTGCGGCGTGCAGTCCGATCCATGTATGTATATGCATATGCACACATAACAGTCAAGGCCTGAAAGCCTCCTCACATAACACTCGAGGACTGAAAGCCTCCTTACATCACTCTTCATGTCCTCACATATGGCCCTCGGCCTCAATCAGTCCCAAAATAGTCAAAAGCCCCTCGGGCATCAGTAAAACAATAATACTCAGCTCAAACAATAGTTCAAATATCAGTTGAAACTCCAAGTTTAAGAAAAATATAGCTGAGTTCATGAAACAGTGTAAATCACACGGACTGAGTTCAAATGATATTTCAAATAGTGAGGAAAACAGCGATGATAGTTCATAAAGAGTTTAAATAATCGGCAATAAGCCCCAAGTATGGCAATGAGCCCAAGTCATAATGATAACAACAAATCATTTGCAAATACACGGTAAAAAGCAATAACCGGGACAGACCAAGTCACGATCCCCAATGGTGCTCTACCCCACGCTCAGGTCCAGCGTGCAAGTCACCACAATACAACACTAAGATGTGCAAATCCGGGGTTTCAAACCCTCAGGATATCATTCCCAAGTATTACTCACCTCGAACATATGAATTCCTCGCTCGCGACGCCCTTGCCCCTCAAATTGGCCTCCACGCGCGTTGAATCTGACCAAAAACAGAGCGAATACATCACAATATACCAAATGGACAACACCCAATCAAAAACAATCGTAATATAGCAAAAATCTCAAAACTAGCAAAACCCGAGCCCCGGGCCCGCTTCTCAAAAAAATTTGAAACTTACATTACCGGATTCCTCATCTTGCCACGAGTTCGTACATACTAAGAACTCCCAAATCCGAGCTTAAATGACCTATCAAATCCCAATTTGAAGTATCAAATTTCCAAGCCCTAGTTTTTACCATTTTAGCTAAATTTCCATGATTTCATAGATGGATTTCACAATAAAACGAGTTTTGAGTCCAAGAAAATTACCTCCAATCGCTTCTCTTTGAATCCCTCTTCAATTCGCTCTCCCAAGCTCCAGTTTCGCTCCACAATGGAGGAAAATAGCATAGGCTCGCGGATGAAATATTATTAAAACCTTTCTGCCTAGACGCTTAACTCTATGCGATCGCATACACCCCATTGCGATCGCATAGCACGAAAAAATGAACTCCCAGAATTCATCTTATGCGAACGCATCATATACCTCACGAATGCACAGACTTACCAAAATACAGTATGCGATCGCACACGCTCCCACGCGATCGCATAGAACAAACTCCTACAAAAATTCCCGGGCCAAAATTACACTGTGCGATCGCATAACACACATTGCGATCGCATATAACGACCAATCACCCCTCAAAATTCTTTCTATGCGATCGCATAACACTCTCTGCGATCGCATAGAGCAAATATACTTTGAATTTTTTTGCTGCAATTATGAACTCCAAACCTCCCGATAGCCATCCGAAGTCACCCCGAGGCCCTCGGGACCTCAACCAAAGGCACAGATATGTTCTATTACCTAATTCAAACTTGCTCGGATCATCAAAACTCCATCGTTAACATCAAAATCCTTAATTTTCATCAAATCAAAGCCTAAGTTTCTTAAAAACTTCTGAATTGCACATTCGATCAAAAACCCGACCAAACGACGTCCGAATGACATGAAAATTTGCAGACATATCCAAAATCACCTAACGGAGCTACTGCAACTCTCGGAATTCCATTCCTACCCTCGGATCAAAATCTCACCTATCAACCGGAATCCGCCAAAATTCAAATTTCGCCAATTCAAGCCTAATTCTACACCGAGCCTCCAAAATCAATTTCGATCGCACTCCTAAGTCAAAAATCATCCCCCGAAGTTAATCGACCACCAGAATTCACATCCGAGCCCTCTAACCACATAGTCAACTTCTAGTTAACTTTTCTAAAACAAGCTTTGTTCTAAGAGGCTAAGTGCCTCATTTCCAACTAAAACCAACTCAATTCTACCCGATCAACTCAAATATCGATATCGAAACATAAGGTAACACAATATAGGAAAAACGGGGCGGTAACTCATGTGACAACGGGTCGGGTCGTCACAATGTGAGAGCATGATATTGAAACCAACAGAAGAAAGAACAGAGCACAATAGAAAAACCAAATAATACAGTAAACATAAGAAAATATGAAAAAGCACGTGAGTCAGAAAAGAGAAAATAAGAACATAGCATGGATCGATTCATACCATAAAAAGAAGAAGAAGAAGAAGAGTCAAAAACATTTTAATCCTTTTCGGAAACCCTAATAGAAAAAGTAATTTTTGAAAGAAAAATTGGGGAAATCGTTTAAGAAACTTAAGCAAAGCACAAACGTATACCAGATCTAAGAAATAATCAAAAAGAACCTCGAGTAATTAGGGTTTAAGAAGAACTCTAAACGAGAAAGGCTTGGAAAAGTCTGATCTAAGTCGGATGAGGTCAGAAACAGGCTCAGAAGACCAAGAGCCATCGGAGCAAGGCCGGAGATGGCCTGAATCTTCAAATCGGGGAAGGTCTGAGTGAAGGTCTGGCCTCGAACCTTCGAGCATCAGTCATGCAAGAGCCGGATGAGGTGAGTATAGGATGTCCGTGGCAATGGACTCCGGTGAGTTTAAGGTGGAGATGGTAGAAGGCGGCTAGGGTTTGAGGGGGAGTTTAGAGAGAACTGAGAGAGGAGGAAATGATTAGGGTTAGGGAGGTCATTCAGGTTAAAAAAGGTAAGGGGAAATAGGGGCCGTTTATCTTAGAGATCAACGGCCAGGATGAGAAGGGTAGGTGGGGTTCCGGGTTTGGGTATGGTAAAAAGGGTATGGGTCGGGTTTCAATTAAAATTGGGTTGGGGAATTTGAGCCCAATTTTGGGCTACAATTGAAAGCCAATTTGGCTATATATTAAATAGCAATTTTTCCATATTTAATTTTATAAAAATAGTGGAAATGATTTTTAAAAAAAATTAAAAGTACTGAACCAATTGATAATACACAAATACTAATTAAAAAATACTGGAACAAATTTACAATTATAAAACATTATTAATCGTAAAAATATGCTATAATTATAATTATATGCAATTTAGCTTTAAAAATACCAAATAAATTTGTAAAAATATACAAAAATCACCTTAATTATATTTTGGTGTAAATATGAGAATAAAATAAATTATTCACCAAAATGGTAATTTCGAGAATAATTATTGGATTTTGCACTGCTAAAATAGACAATAAATTGGTTTTGAAAGTCCTTAAAATTTGAAAAAAAAATACCAAAACACTTGAGCATGCTTATATATGCACATATATGTTATTTTAAAAGTATTTTGAGTGTAAAAATACTTAGAGAAAAATTGGGTATCAACATATGCCCCTCTTTACCCGGAAAGGATGAAAGAGTTATCGAGTAAAGATATGATGGCCAATTTTGACCGAAGGAGACGATTTGCAAAGAATTTTGACCGAGCCCTGGCTCCTGGGCTGCCTACATATCCCTGGTTTTACAGGAATCAGGCCATATGTAGTTCAGGATCCATAGACGAAATATGCCGATGGAGATTTTCGAAAAGGATGGACGCGATGCCTAGTTTGAGAAGGATAGTTGAAGTCTGATAGGCTACGAGAACCGGAGCGGGATCGCTCCTGCTGAGACGACGGTTGCTAGCCGGTATACCTGTAAGTGAGCAATACAAACACATATTGTGCATAAATTCAGACATGATGCAAGTTCCCGTTAGACCATGAATGCTATCTTTGGACGGTTAGGATGACGTCCTCAGACTATGACGTCCCGGGCCATGAAGCGTATGATAAAGGATTCGCAGGTTATGAAATTATGTTCTCGGGCTATGGAAACGATGCCTCCGAACTATGATGCCTTTGAATAATGATATGCAAAGATACAACGGGGGTCCTCAGGCCATGGCATGCATTCTCGGGCTATGAAAATGGTACCTCCGAACAATGACACCTTTGGACAATTTGGCGATCTCTCAGCCCATGAAATGCAGAAGGTGGCGATCTTTCAGCCGATGCAAGACGTAAATGAAAGGGTGGAGGTATTTCAGCCGATGCAGATGTAAATAAAAGTGGCGTTATTTCAGCCAATACAAGATGTGAACAAGGGTGGAAATCTTTCAGCCAAATGCAAGGTAAATAAGATAAAGGGTGGCGATATTTCATCCATGCAAGATGTGTATAAGGGTGGCGATGTTTCAGCCAAATGCAAGAAAGAATAAAGTGGCGATGTTTCAGCCAGCAGAAAGAATAAAATAGCGATGTTTAAGCCAGCAGACGTAAATATAAGTGGCGATATTTTAGCCATGCGGATGGAGGTAGAGCTAAACCTCGGAAGGCAGAATGGTAGCCTTATGCAATGCATGAAATGCAATATGGAGGTAGAGCATAACCTTGGAAGGCAGAAAGGTAGCCTTATGCAATGCGAATGGAGACGGAGCTTAGTCTCGGAAGGCAGAAAGGTAGCCTTATGCAATGCAAAGAAATGCAGATGGAGACAGTGCTTAGTCTCGGAAGGCAGAAAGGTAGCCTTATGCAATGCAGAGAAATGCAAATGGAGACAATTCTTAGTCTCGGAAGGTAGAAAGGTAGGCTTATTCAATGCAAAGAAATGCAAGTGGAGACAGAGCTTAGTCTCGGAAGGCAAAATGGTAGCCTTATGCAAAAATGTAGATGGAAATGAAAGTGGAGAGAGAGCTTAGTCTCGGAAGGCAGAATGGTAGCCTTATGCAAAAATGCAGATGGAAGTGAAAGCAAATAATAATGAAATCTCTTAGCTGATAGATGATAGCGGATAGCTGATTATGATATTGCGGCTGCTGGGGATGTCATGGGCGGGTAACAGTTATAAATAGGCAATGATTTTGACAGTTGTATCCCCGAAAAAGTATGGGTGTGTAATTGTATCTGATGATTTATGCCTTGAGTGCCTGCATCTAAAGAAAAATCATGAGTTCTGAAAGGGGGAAGGTTAGTCCGTCTTCCCGTGGACTTTGTTAGTCACCCTTGGCGCCGTGTACCATTGGGGTAGCATTGCTAAACCAAGCAATTCGGGTAATAGTTCATGCATGATTTAGTAAAAAAATATAACTTAAATACATAATTAAAAATAATAGTTTTCTTTTTTAGATGAACCGATGACTGCGGTGTGGTTCAAGACATTGCAACCTCTTTCGCTCCGGGATTTTGAGGGTCCTCCTCAAAATTCTGCCCTAGTTTACTGGGCTGGTGTTTCTGAATGGCTGACGATCAACTTCGGAATTTTGAGAGTCCTCCTCAAAATTCTGCCCCAGTTTCCAATAGCGAGTGGGAGAGGGGGGAAATAAATTTTTTATTAAATTGTGACCGAACCCATAGGGCTACCTACGTATCCCCTCTTAAACGGGAATCAAGTCAGGCTTAGTTCAGATTACATCATAAAGAAATCATAGATGCTACTCATAATATCGCTTCACTACATCTGAATTGATTGGCTTTGGACAGACTTCTCTGTCCATTTTTGCAAGTATGATGGCTCCTCCAGTTAGGACCCGATGAACTATGTACGGACCTTGCCAGTTGTGGGATAATTTCCCCTTGGGTTTATCTTGATGCGAAAAAATCTTCTTCAACACCAGCTGCCCTGGTGTAAATTGTCTTGGCTTGACTCTTTTGTTAAAGGCTCTGTACATTCTATTCCGATAAAGTTGACCATGGAAAACTGCATTCATTCTCTTCCCATCTATAAGATCCAACTTCTCGTAGCGATTTTTTACCCATTCTGCATCGTCGAGTTCTGCTTCCTGTATGATCCTTAAGGAGGGGATTTCTACCTCGGTGGGAATGACCGCCTCTGTACCATAAACCAGCATGTAGGGGGTTGCCCCGATTGATGTGCGGACTGTGGTGCGGTATCCCAATAGAGCAAATGATAATTTCTCATGCCATTGCTTATGCTTTTCTATCATTTTCCTTAGTATCTTCTTGATATTCTTGTTAGCAGCTTCTATAGCTCCATTC
The DNA here is from genome assembly GCA_026770625.1 of Nicotiana glauca. Classification (NCBI taxonomy): domain Eukaryota; kingdom Viridiplantae; phylum Streptophyta; class Magnoliopsida; order Solanales; family Solanaceae; genus Nicotiana; species Nicotiana glauca. The sequence continues at coordinate 168,016 of MU754634.1, read as the reverse complement.
ATCTGAGGTCTATAGGATGTTGAATTCTTGTGTTTGATCTCAAATGCTTCACACATTGCTTTCATCAGGTCACTGTTGAGATTGGAACCATTATCACTAATGATTGACTCCGTAATTCTGAACCGACAAACAATACGATCGCGGACGAAATCTGCCACAACCTTCTTGGTTACTACTTTATATGATGCTGCTTCAACCCATTTGGTGAAATAATCAATGTCCACCAGACTGAACCTGTGCCCGTTTGATGCGGCAGGCTCGATCGATCCAATAACATCCACTCCCCAAGCGGCGAACAGCCATGGCGAGCTTGTTGCAGTAAGCTCATTTGGAGGTACTTTTATCATATTCGCATGTATCTGACAGCGATGGTATTTGCGAACATACTGGATACAGTCTGTTTCCATAGTCATCCAAAAATATCCTGCCCAGAGTATCTTCTTTGCTAAGCCAAAACCATTCATATGTGGACCACAGGTCCTTGCATGGATCTCTTCCAATAATCTGGATGTTTCCTTTGCTTCGACACATCTTAGTAGCCCCAAATCAGGCGTCCTTCTGTATAGGATTCCTCCGCTGCGAAAGAAGTTGTTAGATAGCCTCTGAAGCGTGCGTTTCTGAGTAGCGTTTGCAAGTTCTGGATATTCTCCTGTTGTCAAATACTCCTTGATGTCATAGAACCATGGTTTTCCATCTGCTTCTTCCTCGACATGAGCATAATAAGCTGGCTGATCATAAATCTTTACCGGGATGGGATCAATTAAATTCTTATCCTGATTTTGAGTCATAGATGATAGAGTAGCCAATGCATCAACGAATTCATTCTGCACTCTGGGTACATGCTGAAACTCTGTCTTTATGAATCTTTTCCTCAAATCCTATATGTGATGCAGATAAGGAAGTATCTTAGAGTTCTTGGTTGGCCACTCTTCTCGGACCTGATTTATGAGCAAGTCTGAGTCTCCGATTACTAGCAATTCTTGAACATTCATGTCAATGGCTATCTTGAGCCCTAAGATGTAGGCTTCGTATTTGGCCATATTGTTAATGTACGGGAACCTGAGCTTGGCAGATACCGGGTAATGCTGGCCGGTCTCTAATACTAGGACTGCCCCTATGCCAACTCCTTTGAAATTTGCTGCTCGTCGAAAAACATTTTCCACCCGTCATAGGATTCTGCAATATCTTCTCCTATGAAAGATACCTCTTCGTCCGGAAAATACATCTTTAGAGGTTCGTATTCTCCATCTACGGGGTTCTCGGCGAGATGATCTGCCAAAGCTTGCCCTTTGACCGCCTTCTGAGTTACGTAAACAATGTCAAATTCACTTAGCAGGATTTTCCACTTTGCTAGCTTTCCAGTGAGCATGGGTTTCTGAAAGATATACTTCAGTGGGTCCATTCTGGATATGAGATAGGTGGTGTAGGCACAGAAATAATGCCTCAATTTCTGAGCCACCCAAGTCAGAGCACAACAGATGCGCTCTAATAGAGAATACCGGGCCTCGTACGGGGTGAACTTCTTGCTGAGATAGTAGATGGCCTACTTCTTTCTCCTTGTTTCATCATGTTGTCCCAGAACACAACCGAATGCCCCATCCAATACTGCAAGGTATAGCAATAGCGGTCTACCTGGTTCGGGCGGAACCAAAACTGGCGGCGTTGATAGGTATTCCTTGATTCTGTCAAAGGCTTTCTGACAATCATCAGTCCATTTGGTAGCAGCGACTTTCTTCAACATCTTAAATATTGGCTCACAAATGACAGTGGACTGAGCTATGAACCGACTGATGTAGTTGAGTCTCCCCAGGAAACTCATCACGTCCTTCTTGCTCTTTTGTGGTGGCAATTCTTGAATGGCCTTAACTTTTGATGGGTCCAATTCTATTCCTAGATGACTTACAATGAACCCCAGTAATTTTCCGGTAGGAACACCGAATGTACACTTGGCGGGATTCAATTTCATATTGTACCTTCTCAGCCTGTTGAAGAATTTCCTCAGATCTTCCAGGTGGTCAGCGGCTCTCTTGGATTTGATGATGACATCGTCTACATATACCTCGATCTCCTTGTGTATCATGTCATGGAAAATAGTAGTCATGGCCCTCATGTAGGTGGCCCCAGTATTTTTTAACCCAAATGGCATCATCTTGTAACAATACATCCCCTACAGTGTAATGAAAGCCGTTTTCTCTGCGTCTTCCTTATCCATCCATATCTGATGATACTCGGCAAAATAATCAACAAACGACTGCAGCTCATGCTTGGCACAATTTTCAATTAGAATGTGTATGTTTGGCAAGGGGAAGTGATCTTTGGGGCTGGACCAGTTAAGATCCCGGTAGTCGATACAGACTCTAACCTTCCCATCTTTCTTCGGCACTGGCATAATGTTGGCTAACCATGTTGGATACTCTACTACCCTAAGGACCTTGGCTTTGACTTGTTTGGTAACTTCTTCCTTGATTTTCAAACTTATGTCTGGCTTGAACTTCTCGAGCTTCTGCTTTACCGGTGGACATGTCGGATCTGTTGGCAGTTTGTGAGCTAGAATAGATGTACTGAGACCGGTCATATCATCATACGACCAGGCGAATATGTCCTCATATTCTTTTAAGAATTCTGTGTACTCTTCCTTTTCTGATGGTGATAGATAAACACCGATGCACGTTTCCTTGACATTCTTTGTATCTCCCAAGTTAACAACCTTAGTTTCGTCCAAGTTAGACTTAGGCCTATTCTCAAAATCCTCAACCTCTTTAACGACCTCTTCTGGTATATCATCTTCTATGTCCGTTTATTGCATTATCTCGTTGCAAGTCACAATCATCAGTTCATTAAGATAAGTAATAGTAACGCTGTGTAAATAAAGTAAACGATTTAAAGTAATAAGAGAGAGATTTATAAGAAACTGAAATGCTTTGATAAATTTCATAAGTGATTTGAACATTGTAGCTCTTATTTCAAAATTAAAATGCGGAAAGAAAATCAACTAGCAAAAAGTAAAAGGTGATGCATGGTGCTTTGTTCAGCCTTGCTACCTCGAAGCTTTCTGGGCTCTGGTGGTTCTGATAGTCCAGTTATTGAGATATTCCCTTCTGCTTAAGATGATCATGACAGAGTGCACGAACTAACCTTTTAGGGAGGGGAATAAAACAAAACAAAACAAGGTAACAAGTTAGTAAGGGTTATGAGAAGAAAACGTTGCAATATTTAAACACATAGTGCAAGAATATAAATCGTGTCCTAATTTGGGTGCCTCGTTGTGCCCAAGGTAGGCCTAGCAACAAGTTGATTTGGAGAACTTATAATGTTAAATGCCTCCTTTTATTGATAAAAATAAGACGAATCCCAAAGCGACACTAAAATTACAGGAAATAAAAAATGTCTTTAATGGCCATTGACCTTATTACATTTAAAGCAAAAAGAAAAGAATCCTATCTATTTGGTCCCAGAAGGACCATCCCCAGGTTGAATGTTCTTGTTGATCAAATCCTCCAGTTCGCGTAGATTTTCCAGTAGAAATACTTTTGCCAGGTTCTCTCCTTCGTTTCCCTCGGCATTCTGGCAGTCGGTGACTCTCTTTCTCACTTTTCCTTCCAATTCCAGCAGACCGTATTCCAGATACTACAACTTTTCGCTAGACTTGGTGGCCCTCTCTTTCCATTCATTAATTTGGTCACTTGATGGGAGATTCCTGCACCAGGTTAGCAAGAGTAAGGGTATACTGACCATACCAAAGTCGGGGACTTCTCCATTTTCTGCAAAACAAAAGGGTTAAGACCATACCCCCCACCGGACTCGACTATTTAAACCAATATTTAGCATAAAAGCATTTAGTTCTCCAAATAAATGCACAGAACGTGGTGGTGTCCGTTTGGGTTTAAAGGAAACCCAGTGGACTCTGGACAAGACTATCTTAAAGAGTTATTATGCGGACACCATAACTAACTCGGCTAGGTTTGACCATGATGCATGCATAGTTAAACAGAGTAAGGTTTCTATGGGGTATTAGACCGGTACCCTTGAGCGGACAACTCAAGAGGGAAAGGCACGGAACCGTTGACTGCACCGCTAATCGACTGGTTTTACTGCAAATATGCCTTTGCCAAATTTAGGGGGGTTATAGTATTGGAAGAGAACAACCACTCATTATAAGTGTTGCTATGGTATTTGTTTGGCACAGGTGGAATATGATGTTGAAGATGCAATTACAAGAATGAAACAAATTGTCGCGTATTTGCACGTTCATAAGATAATGATTACAATAATTGCTCAACAGTATTGAAGGAAAGCGGTAAAAGCATTAAAGAAAAGAAAACAAAGAGCCAAGTCAGTTTCGAAGTAGAAGAGAGATAAAGACAATAAATAAAAGCAATAAAGAAGCAATAGAGTCACATATAACATGAAATGGTAAAAGCCTAAAGATTTCCCCAGCAGAGTTGCCATGCTGTTGATGCCCCTTTTTTCTTAAGAAATCGGGTTTACAACATTTTGGGAGGACAACTAGTTCCTTTTTGGGAATTGGGTTTTTGAATTGAAGAGTCGTGTAACGACCCGGCCGGTCATTTTTGGAATTTACGCCCCGATCCCCCATTAACTGCTTTCCCTAAGTTCATTTCTGCTATTTTGGTTTGCCGTGATGTTGGTATTAGAATTCGGAGTGTTTTGGGACACTTAGTCCCTAAATGAGAGTTTAAGAGTTTAAAAATGGCCGTATTCGGAACAGTGTGAAGACGACCTCGGAATGGAAATTTGATGGTTCCGTTAGCTCCATTAGGTGATTTTGGGGTTGGGAGCGTATTCGGAATGTTATTTGGAGGTCCGTAGCTCTTTTAGGCTTAAAATGCCGAAGTTTGAATTTTTGAAGTTTCCGGTCGGATAGTGAGTTTTTGATCTGAGGGTCGGATTTGAATTCCAAAAGTTTCTGTAGCTCCGTCATTTAATTTGGGATGTGTGTGCAAAATTTCAGGTCATTCGGACGAGGTTTGGTTAGGTTTTTTATCGAAAGCGTATTTGGTTAGAATTTGAAGTTCTTAGGCTTGAATCCTTGATTTAATCGGGTTTCCAGAGTTGTTTGAGGTGTTTTGAGGATTGGTACAAGTTTGAATAAGGTATTAGGTAGTATTGGTGTTTTTGGTTGGGATCCTGGGGGTCCCGCGATGATTTCGGATGCTCAACGGGTTAGTTTTGGAAGTTAAAAGGAAAAATTGCAGCAGACTTCTGTTGTTTTCGCTTCTGCGGTTTGGGAACCGCAGAAGCGGCACCGCAAAATCGGCCTTTGCGCCGCAGAAGCGAGTTGGCCCCTTTTCCTCTGATACCGCAGAAGCGGTCAGTTATCCGCAAAAGCGGAGCCGCAGAAGCGGTTTCTTAATCGCAGAAGCGATTTTTGGCTTCCCCTCAGAGACCGCAGAAGCGGTCATATTTCCGCAGAAGCGGGACCGCTGGAGCGGTCATGTGTCCGCAAAAGCAAAATTTTTCCCTTTAGTGAGAAACCGCAGAAGCGGTTATTTTTGCCGCTTAAGCGGGACCGCATAAGCGGTCCCTTGTACGCAGAAGCAGAAATGCCTGGGCAGAAATAGGAAATATCGAGGGTTTAATTTCATAAGTGTGAAAATCAATTTTGAGCTCGGGCAAGGGCGATTCTGAGAGGATTTTGAAGAGGAGATTATTGGGTAACATTTCTATGATCCTTTTTAGTTATATTCCATCATTTAGTAGTTAAATCCACCTTTTAAATTCGAATTAAGGATAAAAAAATTGGTTAGTTTGGGGTAAAACTTCTTAGACCTAACTATTGGGTTTTGAGGGGGCATTTGACCTCCGATTTCTGAGATTTTTATATGGTTAGACTCGTGAGAGTACGAGGTTTCTGAAAACGTAAAAAATTATTCGATTCCGAGACGTTGGCTGGAGAGGCGTTTTGGTCATTTTACCTATTTTTGCACCCTAGCCTTAATTTTATTAGTGGAATCAGTTATTTGCAATGTTATTTACAATATGTAATTGGTTTGGATAGATTTGGGCCACTCGGAGTCGGATACTCGTGGCAAGGGCATCGTTCCCTAGTTGATTTTGCACCGGTTCGAGGTAAGTGGCTTGCCTAACCTTGTGTGGGGGACTTCGTCCCTTAGGATGTGATAATTGGTAATTGAATGCCTTGTACGTGAGGTGACGAGCGCGTTCTTGAGCAAATTGTTTAAACTCGAATTTTTACTTAATTACTTGATTTGGATTCTCTTTCATATATGCTTTACCTTACTTGCTTTTATAGCCGGTGCTAGCGTTGAAGAGCATGTTTAGTTGATCCAAGCTGCCTATTTGTTTAAAGTGTCTTAACTGTGATTACGTGGAGCATGTTAGGCCGATATTCTTTGATGCCTTGTATTGTTGTACTTAAATTTCTGAATATTTCTCTGATGTTGGTTGCACATTTACATTGGGACTACGGATGCGGGATTCCGGGAGCTCCCCCTTGTTTGTTTACTTTGGGACTACAGGTTTGATTCCCGGGAGATCCCCCTGCATTTTATTTTGGGACTACGGGTTTGATTCCCGGGAGATCCCTCTGCATTTTATTTTGGGACTACGGGACGGTATCCCGGGAGATCCCCCTGCACACTGATGATTTGATTATGGGACGGTATCTCGGGAGATTCTTTGATATTGATATGAGATTTGGACTACGGGACAGTATCCCGGGAAGTTCCATTGGACAGTTGAGAAAAGGGCTATAGGACGGTATCTTGGAAAACCCTTGTCGGTATTCTTGAAATTTTGCTGTATTTGCTCTGTGTTTCTGTTTTGTCCTGCCGTACTATATTTCATTGATCTATCTTATCACATCGCTGTGTTCATTAGTTTTCATCAGACTTCGA
>MU754634.1:132900-153554 GCA_026770625.1 Nicotiana glauca | reverse complement strand
TATACAGTTTATTGTGATGCCTCACGGGTTGGACTTGGAGCGGTATTGATGCAGGACGGTAGGGTGATTGCCTACGCATTCCGACAGTTGAAGGTGCATGAAAAGAACTACCCTGTCCACGATCGTGAGTTAGCTGCCATTCTTTATCACCCGGGCAAGGCCAATGTGGTCGCCGATGCCTTGGCACTTACTGAGTACCGCTGTGGTGTACTCACGCCTCTTCTGCGCATGTTTTTTTCATGTGCAGATCCAGGTGCTTCTGAGCAGGCGTACCGCCAGTAGCTTTCATGGAGCGTACTGGGGACTTGAGGTATACATCTGCTACGTCCACAGATCCGCAAAGTGTCCTTCTCATTTTATCCATAGTTATTAGATGTTATTTCGATCCCTCTTTGTGTTAGACTATTCTGGTGATTAGAGCAGTGTAAGATTTCTTATATCCTGTGATGCTCGTTGGTTTCCGGGTCTTGGAGGTTATTTCAGTATATTGTATTAAAGTGTATGTGCCAGGCGGTAACTGTATACATTACTCATGTTATTTAGCTTTTGAATATAAATTTCGCCAATGTTGTTTCTTCCGCAATGTGTTAGGCTTACCTGGTCGTGAAGACTAGGTGCTGTCATGACGTGTTCACAATTGGTAAACTAGGGTCGTGACAAGTCGCCACCTAATGATTAAGTGCATTAGGAAACTAAGAGGGTTTTGGTTTGGAAACCAGATATTGGGTAAGGGCTTGAAATTATCTCGAGGGGAAGGTGTTAGGCACCCCTCAAGATCCACTAGTGTGGTTCCCGGCCATGCTATAATTGTGACCTTAAGTGCAAGCAAGATTTAAAAATATAGGGTAGTTTTCATATAATGATTTCAAGAAATTAAAATAAAAGAAGTTAAAGAGGTTGAAGTTTGGGACGAAAATAGTTTTGAAATTCTGAAAATAAACAAGTAAAGGGGAAGGGGGTCCTAAGTATATAAATAATATGGATCGCCCCACACAACACCCAGTAACTATTTATACACGTGGTGTTATCGCGTGGTCATCATATCCATATTCTACCCTTCCCACCCCGTTAAGGTATTAAAGCGCAGAATAGTATCGTAACTTATTGCATGCTACTACCCGTCCCAATCCTGTCAGTCCCGGAGGCGTTTGGGACTACTAATCCTAAAAGGGGAGGGAGTTTTGGGCTTTTCAGAATTTTAAAAGGTTAAAAGTCTAAGGCGACAAACAAAAGCAGATAAGACAATTATGGGAACACATAACAGTTACGGGCTCAAATAAACCTCCTCAAATCAGAAAAAACACATATGGTTTAGCATGTCTTACATGTAGTGATTAGGTATGAATTAAACTTAAGCATCAAGGCAGGCTGATTTATCACATATATTCAGACAAAAAGTCGGGATTAGGCCTGCCTGCTGGTTGTAATTATTAAAGACTGATGCAGTTATAGATTTTACCCTACGGCTTGCGTAGGTATTAAACAGAACGTATGGGCATGATATCTATTAATTTCAGAAATGAAGAAGCGAATTGATTGCAGAAAAGAATGGTCATTTACAAAGATAGTAATTTTCTATAGGCATAATGTCTACCCCTTTTTGCATGCATGATTTACCCTCCCTTTTTACTAATACCCCAGCGGTTTATTGCAAGATTATTACGAACCAGAATTAATCAAGAAAAAGTAAAATTACATCCGAAATAAAAAATTCCAACCAAAGAGAGCCTAATTTAGACTTCTAGTCTGACATANCTGATGCAGTTATAGATTTTACCCTAAGGCTTGCGTAGGTATTAAACAGAACCTATGGGCATGATATCTATTAATTTCAGAAATGAAGAAGTGAATTGATTGCAGAAAAGAATGGTCAGTTACAAAGATAGTAATTTTCTATAGGCATAATGTCTACCCCTTTTTGCATGCATGATTGACCCTCCCTTTTTACTAATACCCCAGCGGTTTATTACAAGATTATTACGAACCAGAATTAATCAAGAAAAAGTAAAATTACATCCAAAATCAAAAATTCCAACCAAGGAGAGCCTAATTTAGACTCCTAGTCTGACATGTGTAACAAACCAACTTCCAAAGATCAGATTTCCAAAGCCTTGGGATGTGTCAAAGTTCCAAGGGGTTTCAAAAACTCCAGGCAATGCTTAACCCTAAATATTATTGCAGAATTTGAATTATAGTGCAGTGTGGAAAAGCCAACCCTCAAATGTCCAATTCATTTGGAACTCAAGGCCCCAAGGCAAGGCTCATAAGAGGGGGGCAGAACTTAGAGTCTAAGAGTAAGTGTAGGTGCAATAGAGGGGGAATTAGGGAATGCCAAGGCAGGCTGGGGGTCATGCCCTACAATTGGAAAGCTGGAACACCCCTGACCAGCCTATCAGCTAAAAATTAGAGTGTTGGGACCTATTGAAGCCCAGGTTCAGCCCTGGACAGTAATTGGGATGCTGCCAGGCTATACGTTAACTCATCACACACAAGGGAATGAGGGTATAGGAAACTAATCCATTGACAATAACTTTGTGTATTGTCATGTCTTAAACCACATCTCAAGCACATAAAGGGTATGGGGAATAGGGATTCATTGCAGTAACAGATGTCAAGGCATAAGCATACTACCATAGAAGTTGAACTCTACAAAGCAGTAAAGTAGGCATGGACACAAAAAGCTTGTAAGTAAACACATTGAGGTTGATGCTAGAATTAAAACTAGGAACTACCAGTTTCCAGAAAAACAAATGAAAGCAGAAGTCTTGCGAAACCCAAAGTGCAGACAAGAAAGTTTAGAAGAGGTTGTGAGAATTAAGTGAAGTTCTGAAGTGTATTCAGTGTCTTGTGAAAAGAAAAAGAGTCGAGTATTTATAGTTTGAAAAACAGGTAGAGAGTAAGGGAAGAATCATAGTAATTATGGAACAATGTATCAATTACAATCAATCAACATAAGAACTTCCTTTAATTAAGGAGTTCAAACTCAAACGGTAATAGACAACAATTAGTTAAGGATAGAGAATCAAGTAAACATCTTGTGTAAAGTAGGAAATTAGGGGTAAATACATAGGGGTTTAACTAAGGAAACATTAATAAAAAATCTTTGAAATACACGGTTAGCAAAATAAGGTAAGAAACACAGTGAATCAATTAGTACATAGTAAATTGAGGAATTAGGGATTCGAAATTACCATTGAACCAAGTCAGGAAGAGAGGTAAATGGAGGTTCAATTAGGGAAAAATCAGTAAAAATCAAGTAAGCAACATTGAGGGGATTCAGAATCAATTAACAGTTGGTAAAACCCTTCGAAAGAAAAGTTCTCATATATAAAGCACATAAGCATGTCAAGCAAGAAGGATGTCATGCTAATTAGGAAAGACTAGCTAGAGAGTTTCAAAATCACAAACACAGAAAAAGTTCAAATTCTGTTCAAAAACTCGGAGTGAGTATGAGAATTCAGGGTTTCAAAGTAGAACCCCTATTCAAACACAAAATTAGACTTGCCAAAGAAACCCCCTAAATCCTTGGGTTTTTACTCGTATATGATACATAGATAAGAAGGCAAGCCATTGAAACAATACTCAGAGACCTCTTTCAGAGTATCATGAGAAAACATACTAACACAATAGCAGGTTCAGAGCATATAGAATGTAGAAACTGATTTGAAGTACGGGGAACAAGTTTTTCAAAAAAAGCTTAGAACTTAATAAGTTCAGGAGATAAAGAGGTAGTGTAAACTTAAAGAAACAATCGATGAAGCATATTTAGAAAGAACTCAGACAAATTCCGGTAAAGGCCATCAAAGGATTAAAACTCAGTAGAAAAATGCAGTAAAGGAACACATAAGATAGACATGTGAGAGCATGATATTGAAACCAATAGAAGAAAGAATGGAGCACAATACAAAAACCAAATAATACAGTAAACATAAGAACACATGAAAAAGCACGCGAGTTAGAAAAGAGAAAATAAGAACATAACATGGATCGATTCACACCACGAAAAAAAGAAGAAGAAGAGTCAGAAACATTTTAAGCCTTTTCAAAAACCCTAATCGAAAAGAAGTAATTTTTGAAAAGAAAATCAGGTAAATCGTTTAAGAAACTTAAGCAAAGCACAAACGTATACCAGATCTAAAAAATAATCAGAAAGAACCTCGTGTAATTAGGGTTTTAGAAGAACTCTAAATAAGAAAGTCTTGGAAAAGTCCGATCTAAGTCGGATGAGGTTAGAAATGGGCTCAGAAGACCAAGAGCCACCGGAGCAAGGCCGGAGATGGCGGAATCTTCAAATTGGGGAAGGTCTGAGTGAAGACCTTCAAGGTCTGGCCTCGAACCTTCGAGCATCAGGCATGCAAGAGCCGGAGGAGGTGAGTATAGGCTGTCCATGGCCTGAGAAACCATGGACTCCGGTGAGTTTAGGGTGGAGATAGTAAAAGGTGGCTAGGGTTTGAGGGAGAGTTGATAGAGAACTGAGAGGGGAGGGAATTTGAGGGCGGCTGCAGGTGAAAATGATTAAGGCTAGGGAGGTCGTTCAGGTTAAAAAAGGTAAGGGGAAACAGGGGCCGTTGATCTTAGAGATCAACGGCCGGGATAAGAAGGGTAGGTGGGGTTCCAGGTTTGGGTATGGTAAAAAGGGTGTGGTTCAGGTTTCAATTAAAATTGGGTTGGGGAATTGGGGTCCAATTTTGGGCTACAATTAAAAGCCAATTTGACTATATATTAAATAGCCATATTTCCCTATTTAATTTTATAAAAATAGTGAAAATAATTTTAAAAGAAAATTAAAAGTATTAAACCAATTGATAATACCTAAATACTAATTAAAAAATACTGGAACTAATTTTACAATTATAAAATATTATTAATCATAAAAATAGGCTATAATTGCAATTACATGCAATTTAGCTTTAAAAATACCAAATAAATTTGTAAAAATATGCAAAAATCACCTTAATTATATTTTGGTGTAAATATAAGAATAAAATAAGTTATTTACCAAAATGATAATTTTGGGAATAATTATTGGATTTTATACTGCTAAAATAGACTATAAATTAGTTTTGAAAGTCCTTAAAATTTGAAAAAAATATATACCAAAACACTTGGGAATGTTTATATATGCACATATATGTTATTTTGAAAGTATTTTGAGTGTAAAAATACTTAGGAAAGAATTGGGTATCAACACCATTCTAGTGTCGAGATGGCACATGCGAGATTCTGTATGAGCGAAGGTGTAGATCGCTAATTGGTTGGTCCAAAGTTGGTGAAGGGGAGTTTTTGGGACCAAATTTAGTCTATCAGACTATGGATAAAGTTAAGTTGATTCAAGAGCATTTGAAGACGACTCAGAATTTCCAAAAATCCTATTCGAATGCGCGGCATAGACACCTAGAGTTTCAAGTTGACGATAGGGTGTTTCTGAAAGTTTTGCCTATGAAAGACGTTATGAGATTTTAGAAGAAGGGGAAGCATAGTCCCTACTATATTGGGCCATATAGAATCTTGAGAAGGATCGGTCAATTAGCTTAGGAGTTGGAGTTGCCATCAGAATTAACGGTGGTACAACCAGTATTTCACGTGTCATGTTATAACACTCAAGTTTCTAATACTTAGTTACTCATGTCAGTTCAGTACCCAGATACTCATATTTGTTCAATACTCAGATTCTCATATCAGTTCAATATTCAGCTACTTATGTCAGTCCAATACTTAGATATTCATGCCAGCTTAGTACTATGATATTGATGTTAGTTCAATTCTTAAATATTCGTGCCAGTTCAATATTCATATACCTATATTAGTTCAGCATTCACGTATCCATGACAGACTAATATTCAGTCAATGTGGTGGTCATTCAGTTCACTATCTCAAAAGTTTGGTAGTCATGTATTCATTCAGTTTAGTATGCAAGTGTTTATGAAAGTTCATGTTTCCACCAGACCCGTTTAAGGTCCGGAGTCGGCAGAAGTTTCAATCAGGACAATAATTCGAGGACAAAGGATCCCAAGGGGGAGATAATATAAAACCCCACACATTCGGATTAGGTATGATTAAAGGAGTAGTAAGGTTATATTTTAGACATATGAAGTCCTATCGGGATGATTATGGGTGAAAATAGTTATTTTAAAATCAAGATGGAAAGTGAGGTGCATAAGATTCGACAAAATCGACTAAGTTTTCAGAATATCCATCTTACATCAGGGTTTAGTGATAGTGTGTAGGGAATTTGGGAAAACTCAAAATATAAAAGTTGTAGGCCTTTGCAATAGCTTTCCAACTATATATTATGGAGCCCAAAGATATCTCTGTGCAAAAAGTTATGAGTGTTTTATAGAATAGTGCACAACCACCACGTCTGGACCGTGACCGCGATTGTGAGGCAGTGTTCCTGCTATCTACCATAGTCAGGACTGCGGTCAGGCCTACAGGGGTGTGGTGTCGAACTTGGGAAGTTATTTTTTAGCCCTATTTCTTCCCCCACAACCCCAAAATATATAAACTTTCTCTAGAAAGGGAAGCTCTCAAAAACCTAACTCCTTAAAGGTAAGTTCTAATAGTGATTATAAGTTAATTTCAGTTTTACAACATCTTATTAACATTCTTAAATCCTCCATATTATTAGATACTCGATTGGGACATTAATGTTGAGATAAGAAACCCTAGAACTCGAATTCAAGAGGATTGAACTTTAAAAAGGTAATGTTTTCACCCTCTAATTGATTATACCATTGGATTAATGATTATACTCTATGTTCATGAGATATGAGTTGATGGGTTTGATAGAAAATCATGAAAACTTATAGGTTTGGTTTGTTGATTGTTGATTATTGATTAATGGTATTGTTTACCTTATGGTTGATAACGAATGATGTTGATTATAACCATTTGAGACTTTACAATTTATCTAGGGGCAAGAGAATGGGTTATTGGGTGTAGAAATGCCATTAGTAAGGACTATAAAGTTTTATTCTCACCAAGTGTTTGATAAAATGCCTAAGTGACCAAAATATGACTATTGTTGCTAATTTGGAATCCCTTTGACTTGTATTGATATAGATTAAAGTTGAAAGGGTTGGCGAATTTTGTATTATGCTCAAGAGCAAGAAGTTAAGGTATGTAAGGCTAACTCTCTATGTTTGGGAATGTTGATTCTCCTTACACTACGTTTCTTTTAGGACGTTACTAATTTCCTTAGAAATATAGTTTAGCCTAGTTCCTTGAATAGTTATAGAACTTCTATTCTTCAGCTTCACAACTCATTCACGACTTTCATTCTGAATGACTTTCATTATGAATATTGTAAGCTCAGTGCGTATTCAATATAACTTGGGTTTGATTCCCTCGAGTCTTAGTATAGATTACTTAATATGCCATAAATAGTTGAAGTTTTAGTGTTCACAATCAGTTCAAGAATACATGTCTTAGCCTAGTCCTATTCAGTATTTCAGTATTATGTAACTTAGTGCGATTTAGTATTTTAGTATCATGTCTTCCAGTATAATTCTTAGTTCATGATTTTAAATTCCTGAACATTGAATACCTGTATTTGGGCCTGAGGCCATAGTTTATATACTTTATGCATACTTGGTCCTGAGGCCGTAGTTTATACTTTATGCCTGTTTGGGACTGAGGCCGTAGTTTATGCTTTATGCATTTTTGGACGTGAGGCTGTAGTTATGTATACGTATACTTGGTCCTAAGGACGTAGCTTATGCACATATATATTGGGCCCGAGGCCGTAGCTTATCAGATAAACATGTTGTTCATCATTCAGAAGAGGGAGTATTCATATCCTTACTTCCTTTATCATTTCAGTTATCGGTTATCATTTCAGTTTCAGTTTTAATAGTGATCATTTCAGTTATCAATTATCAATTCTCAATTATCAGCTTAGTTTCAGTTTCAACATTTATAATTCTTTCTTTCAGTGTCTTTACATACCAGTGCAATTCAAATGTACTGACGTCCCTTTTGCCCAGGTCCTGCATCTCACGATGTAGGTAATGATTTACAGGTTGACGATTGAGAGCGCTAGGATTTTCGTACCAGCTATTTGGTGATCCCCAATTCTTTCGGGGAATTATTATTACCTTACAGTCTTTAATATTTTTAGTCAATCAGTGTTTTGAGTACTTCATTAGAGGCTTCATAGACTAGAGTAACAACTAGAAAGAGTTGCAGGCTTTTCATATTAAGCCATGTGGGCTAAAAATATGTTTCAGAATTGTATTAGTGTTTCCACACTTTGATTTTTATCGTTCAGACTTTCAGTATATCAGCATGTGTTAGTTTATCTTTCGCATTTAGTATGTTATGATATCACATGTTGATTCATCCAGCCAATTGGTTCGCTCGGTAACATGTAGTCAGGCACTGGGTGCCGTGTTACGTCCAGGACCAGGTTCGAGGTGTGACATCAAATAACCTGAACAACCAAGTAAGTTCACCAACAACATTTCTCAGGGCTCTATATTCTGCTTCAGCAGAGGAGAGGGATATGGTGGCCTGTTTCTTATACTTTCAGCTGATTTGACTATCACCAAGAAGTACCAAATATCTACTAACAGACTTCCTAGAATCTAGATAAGCTGCCTGTTACACCCATTGTTTTCGTACGTGAGAGTATGCCGTAAGTCAATTGATGTAAGCTCTGAAATGAGATAATCTTTCAAAGTACATAAAGTAAGTTAATCATTTTAACTTGGATGTTACAAATATTTAAGATAATATACTGAAAGTACCAAGATGGTTGGAAGGCTTAGAGGCTAAACCAATTGAAGAAAATAAGTTTCGTCGAATGTCGACAAGTTGGTATTGTTATAACATGTACTTTTGGGGTGATATTAGGGTGATTAACATGATAAGGAGGTTATGTCATGATTTATTTTAGTCTTATTATATTTTTGTATTACATTTTGAATTCAAGCGAGTTGTAGAACAAAAGTTGGCAAAGGTCATTACAAGTTACATTCATAAATATGCTGAAAAGTAGGTTAAATGTAGCTGAGCGTTTATCCTAACGCACTTGGATTTATGGGATGATCAACCTACCAAACTGAAGATCAATGACTCTAGTTTCCAACGAATAAAACCGTTCATTGATACGACATTGGAATAGAGAGATATTCATTTTTTGCGAGACTGCGCAAACTAGCAGGTGACAAGTAGGTGAATCACCTACTTGCCAAAAGGAGAGGCCTCAATTAAAAGCTTTAAGGTCGGCCAAAGATCCCTTTTAAGGAATGATTTACTTCATATATTACACTCATAATAAATAAATAAAAAATCAGATGTACACCCCAGCAAAATCCTCCTAAAAATTAAATACAAAACCCTAAATAATTTTCTCTTCTATTCAAGTTCTAGTTAGAGAAAACCTAAGGGTTGAAGAACCAAGATAGGAGCTGAGATATTTACCAAATATGGTAAGTATGCTGAACTTTTTAATCCATTTTTTCTGTTTTTAAATTAGATAAATTCGTTCAATAATTGTAAGAACTCATGGGACGGTGATCGGAAGCCGTGAGTACGCGTTGTTCAACTTGTAATGGACTGTTTTGTGGGCTGTTTCATGTTGCTGTTGGGTTGTCTCTTTTGCTGATGTTTTTGTGGACTTTTAGAGGAGGAAGGGTGTGAAAAAAAACCACATAATGGCAGGGTGGTTGGCTTGTCTTCGTCATTATATTTTTGGGTTGTTTGACACTACTATGGTTGTCATTTTGTGTATCGAGTGATATAGGTATGTTGGGCTGTGTTATGGTATTTTATGATGGATATAAGGTTGGAAAATGATGTATATATGTTGTTATTGTTGTGTTCTTGCGTTGTTGGTGTTATATCGAATTAGGGGGAAGTAAAGATTATAGGGGAGATGCTGCCCGTTTTATTACAAAATAAGCTTGTCGTTCGTTGTGTGATAGTTGTACCTTCCATAACTTGATGATAGTATTGTTATCATTGTTGTAGATTAAGGCGCAACAAGATGAGTTTAATGTGGTTATTGGACATATTATGATAAGGTATGTTAAGTATATCCCTTCTTTCCTTTTGGCATGCTCCATATGATACAACGAAATGAGCAAGCACGTAAGCTTCACAAATGACTCTATTCTTAGAAGTATTAGGGTTTCCTATGTTCTTGATTTCCCATATGTCCTACTATCATATCGTCTGTTCATGGGTCTCATGACATTTTAAGAGATCTTATTGACTTACTTCATTATGCATTGCATTCATTTATATATTATATTGACCCATGACCAGATGACGTTATATACGCATATAATATATGTATATGGGGTACGGGAAAAGGTTTTGGCATTATATACTCACCACCGCGTGATCAGTTAGTATACGTTGATGATTTTTCCCACAGAGGCCGAGATAATATGATGGGATGACCTCAGAGGCTTGATGATGTTATGTACACATATACTTATGCATGATATGACATTTATATGCATATGCATGACATTATAAATGTTTTATGATTCACAAAGCTACTCAGACTTACAGGTTGAGTACTTACTCCATATTTCTTTCATGTCTTTTATATACTACTTTTCATTCCATACATACTCTGTACATTATTTGTACTGACGTCCCTTTTGCTGGGGGACGTTGCGTTTTATGCTCGCAAGTCCTGAAAGACAGGTTGACAGTCCTCCTAGTAGGCTCAGCTCAGCGAAAGGTGTTGGTGCACTCCACTTGTTTCGGAGTTGCCTATTTGATCAGTATGATTTTGACATATATTAACTAGTATGATGGGGACCTGTCCCGACCTTTATGATGTCTATGTACTCTTAGAGGCTTGTAGATAGATGTCATGTATATAGATACCTGTATGGCCTTGTTGGCCTATGTTTTGAGTTTACAAATGATCATGTCAGCCTTATAGGCCCGTATGTCACATGTATAAGTTTCTATATCATGTTTGGTCATCCTATGTCTAGTATTCCCTTATGTTATATTTTGATTATCTCATGACGACTATTTTGGCCCATTTACCAATAATAGTACGATAAGAAAGATATGCTATGTTGGTACTCGATTGAGTATCGTACCGGGTGCCTATCGTGGCCCTTCGGTTTGGGTTGTGACACTGCACAGTCGGAGTCACAATACAATTTAACAGTACAATCAGAACTAGTAGACATGAAAACCCCAAGGGTATGATCAATCTTCAAATATCTAAGCAAATGATAAGCAACCTTCAAGTGAGGTTACCTAGGATCATTCATGAACTGACTAAGGTGTTGCACACTATATGCAATGTCTAGTCTTGTGTTTGTAAGGAAGTTCAACTTACCTACCAGAGTCCTATAGATAGAAGGATCTACCTTCCATAGCTTTGAGTTTAACATTAGGATCCAATGGTGAACTGAAAGTACTACAATAGAGGCACTCATACTCCTTCAGTAGATCAAATACAAACTTCCTTTGGGAGATTATGGCACCATCATCAAACTTCAAAACCTAGGAAATAATGCAATTTTCCCAAGTCCTTGATTCTTAATTAAGCATGTAGAAATTTTTTCAACAAGGTAATCTCCTTTGAGTTGTTTCCTATAATGATTATAGCATCAACATAAATAACACAAAGATAATAGATGAGTCAGTCTTTTTGTAAAATAGAGAATAGTCATTAAGGGAATGAACATATCCTTTGGAGCATAATGCCTCAGCTAGTTTAGCATACCATTATCGACTGGCCTGCTTCAAGCCATATAGTGATTTGTTCATTTTGTACACTAGTCCAGGTGCATCAACTAATAGGCCAGGAGGTAAATCCACATACACTTCCTCATAGAGATCCCCATTAAGGAAGACATTATTTACATAAAGTTGAAAGATTCCACAATGTTTCTTTACTGCAGTTGCTATGAGTGCCCTGATAGTGGTCATTTTCAAAACTAGTGAAAAGGTTTCAGTGTTGTCAATACCAACCTGTTGAGGATACCCTTTTACCACCAATCAAGCCTTGAATCTCTCAATACTACCATCAACTTAGTGCTTGATTTTATACTCCCATCTACATCCTATTGGCTTTTTTCCTATAGGCAAAGGAACGAAGTCCCAAGTGTGATTGGCATGGAGTGCCTCAAACTCTAATGTCATGCTGCTTGCCAAGCAGGGTCCAAAGCTGTTTCATCATAAGAATTTGTCTTACTATCATGACAAATACTTTGCACAAGATATTGACTACCAGGAACTATAAAGGTGAAGGAAACATGGTGATGTTTAAAAAAAAGAGCCTTAAGAGAGAAAGAGGAGAATGGGTGTGGATGTAGAAGATGTTAAAACAGATATAGGATGTGTATCAGGGTATAGGTTAGGCATGGAACAAATATAATCTTTCAAATGCACAGGTAGGTAATGTGCTCTAGTGGACCTTCTAGGTACTTGGTTGAGTTGGGGTAAAGGCGGTGAGATAATAACTTGTGATGAGTTACCAGGAGAATGCACAATTGAGTTGTCTATAGGAGAGACTGTAGTGGGGACATCATCAATACCTATTGATGGTTAAGAGGTATGAGTATCATAATGTGCCTCAGTGAGTGGCACATCCGATGTAGTAGAAGCAAAATCAAGAACTGAGGGAACATGAGTGGAGGATTCAGATAAAATAGCAAAAGGGAAAATGTGCTCATGGAAGGTTACATCCCTGAAAACATGAATATTCTTAGTGGCCAAATTGAGAACTTTGTACCCTTTTGTATCATAAGGATATCCCACAAAAATTAGGGAGTGGTCCTAGGTTCAAATTTATCTCTATGAATCTTAGGTGTAGTGGGAAAACATAGGCAACTAAAACTTCTTAAGTAGGAATAGTTGGTTTTTTGTTATAAAGGACCTCAATTGGACATTTATTTTTCAGATAACTAGTGGGGAGTATGTTTATAATATGAGTGATAGCCTATACACACTCACCCCAATATTACAAGGGTAACTTGGAGTGGAAGAGGAGAGCCCTCACAGTTTCAAAAAGGTACCTATGTTTTCTTTCTACAACCCCATTTTATTGAGGAGTGTAGGTACATGTTCTTTGATGAATAATCCCTTTTGACTGAAAGAAGGATGAGGTTTCTATATTTACAAACTCTGAACCACTGTTTGATCTAAGGTACTTTATATTTGTTTTGAAGTGAGTTTCAACCAAGGATATGAACCCTTTGATAACTTGTAATGTATTGATTTTATTTGTCAAAAGGTGGGTCCAGATGACCCTACTATATTCATCTACTAGGGTGAAAAATATTTATAGTTGTCATAAGTGACCACATGGTAGGGTCCCAAGAGGTCTACATGAAGGAGTTCAAAAAGAGAATTTATGGTGCTGGTTCTGTGGGGGAATGCAAGTCTAGGTTGCCTAGACATGGGACAAATAGAGCAGAGAAAAGGTTGTTTGGTTAAGAATTGAATCTTGACAAAAGGTACATGTCCCAATTTATAATGCCACAGTAAGTCAGCTTGATTCTTATTAGACAAGAAAGAATGTGATGAAAAGCACTGAGTTTTATTGCCAATGGAATTATTTATAGGTGAATGTGAATTGCAAGTGGAAGCATTTATAAGTGAATCAGAATGTTGACAGTGCAAGCTATTTACATCAGAAGTCTTAAATAAAACAGAATCTGAAAAAGGCAAAGAATCGGGTGAAGTGGAGCTGGAATTCTTCAAATATCTTGGTTAGGAGGTATAAGCCATCATTGACCTTACCAATCTCCAGAGGCATCTTCATTGAAGGGGCCTGCAGTAGACATAGGAAGTCAAAAAGACTACCAAAACTTTAAACTGAGAAGCTAAAGAAATGTATTGAAATAAGGTTGTATTTGAAAGAAGGGACAAAAAGAACTCTATGTAGAATAATGTTTGGTGCAAAAGTAATTATTCCAGTTTTAGTGACTTTAACTCTATAACCATTTGGTAAAGTGATCAATATAGGATTCACTAAGGTTCTAATGTGAGTAAACAAGGATTTATTGAAGGTCATATGATTAGAAGCCCCTAAATCTAGAATCCAAGTGTCAGCTCTTGACTTAAAGCATTTACATGATAATAATCCAAAATCAACAGAGAGAACAGATACAGAACAAGCTAGAATACCTGCAAGATTCACATTTCCACCAGTGGTGCTGTTGTCTGAGTTATCTCCAGCAGAGTTAGTGTGAAAGTGCTGGAGTAATGTCACCAATTATCCATATTGTTCTTTAGTGAGAATGACGTTGGAGTTGTTTCTTTCGGACTGCATTTCCTCACCATTAACAGGAAAAGTGTCAACTGGAGTGCTGTGTGCATTTACTGCAGTTCTCTTGCCTTTATTGTACTTAGGATTGTGATTGAAATCTCTGGAAAAACCGTGAAGTTTGTGGCTTTGGTGTGACCAATGCGCTTGCAGTAATCATAAAAAGGACGAGGTCTGATAGTGGAGGAGTAGTTATTTGGAGAGTAATTGGTTATGAAGTTATTGTAAAAGTGCCCTGTTTAAGCCGTTGTGTGCAGGAACATTGGAATTTGGAGAGACAGATTCCATCACGAGCTGATTATGTGGTTTCATTTCTCTTTGCTTTTCCTCATGAATGAGTAAAGAGAAGGCATGTGCTATATACGGTAAGGGATTCATCATAAATATGCTGCCCCACACTGTGGTGTATACCTCGTTCAATCCCATGAGAAATTGGATGCGTTTTCTGTCTTGCTAAGATTTGTGCATATTTTCCTTAACCCCACAGGTACATTGGCAAGCACATTGTGATTTGGCATTTATCATGTTCAATTCCTACCAAATTTTCTTCATCTTTGTATAGTATCCAGTAATATCAAGGACACCTTGAGTTAAATCGTTGACTTCCTTTTGGATCCGGTATACTTTGGTGCCATTAGTTTGTCCGTACCTATCCTTTAACTCACTCCACAACTCAAAAGCATTGCTAGCATATTCAACACTATTAGCAATATATTTGCATAAAGAATTTAGGATCCATGAGGTTACCGTATAATCGCACCTCTCCCACTGACGGAATCGTGGGGAATCTAGGTCTGGCCGTTTATACTCTCCAGTGATAAAACCTATCGTATTGTTGACTGAAAGAGTACTAATAACACTTCTCCTCTAGGATCTGTACTTGATGCCATTGAATAGAGCTGTCACTAACATTGCATTAGGATTATCCGATGGGTACATGTAGAAAGGACAACTCAAATTAACTTCGAAATCGACACCGGCGACGGGAGTAGAGCTACTGCTCGATTCAACTCCAAGTTCATTATTTGGATCAAGCATATCCGTAGTGGAAGGAAAAATAGAATGGAGAAGAAAAAATTCTGGAACGAGAAAATTGGGGGAAAACTTTCAAACTCGATTGAGACCGTGATGTTAGCTCAGAACTCAATTGAGAAAGAAATTGAAGAAAGTAGTGAGTCAACTACTCTGCTCTGATACTATGTAATGATGGAGAAGCAAAAAACAATGGTGGAGCTCGAGCTTGGGCTCCAATGGTTGAACCCTATAAGCTTCTTGATGAAGGGAGAGAATGAGAGTAAAATGAATTTTTACTAACTAAAATGTTATCTGTACAAAGTGTGTATATATACACTGCACGTGAGGGCCATGCGTGAGGTATCTAGCACTATAAACTTAGACCTAACAGAATAACAAAATGCTAACTAACAGTTGTTACATATAATTAAAGTAATATCTTAATACTAACCAAACTTTGATAATTTTCAATATTCATCGGAGAAGAACCACAACTCATTTTCACTAATATGCAATCATCTTTACCTCATATCCAATGATGACTTTGATGAGTGGCTGTTAGTTTGACAACTATACGTGGTACTGGGAACTAATTTTAACCAATTAAGACACTAGTTAATTTTCTAAAATATTAGAGATTAGATTGAGTTATGCCGATATATAGTTGCAACGCATTTACTGCTTGATTTACTACCTCCTTCTGTGGCCGCCACTTAGTTCTACTCCAATTTAATGACTACTTCTACATTGTACACTAGTCTACTTATTTATGTTTTCTTTCCTTTAGGAAAACATAAAAGTTCCTGAATACAACATAGTTGGTTGATTAATTGTTGAGCATATATAAAACAATTAGTAGTTTTACAAGAATTCTTCAATTGAATCCGTCATTGATTGAGAAGAGAATGGCATTGGGTTCATAGCTTGAATGAGCACTTCTACCTACCAGGCTATTTTGGGTTAAGATCTTATGTTCATTTGTGGTAAAAATAGTATGGGCTAGCCAGTTTTCGGATTGATAATTGGAAAATAGCTAGCGTTTGCATAGTCATTGAAAAATATCTACTATTATGCTGCAACACGGAAAGTTCCAGCATAATATACTGGAGATTGGTGCACCTATGTATGAAATTCTAGTATATTATACTAGAACTCCAACACGCGGAAAGTTCCAGCATAATACATTGGAGATTGGAGCACCTATGTATGAACTTTTAGCATATTATGTTAGACCTGTTGCAGCCCAACCCGCTAGTGATATTGTCTACTTTGGGCCTATGCCCTCACGGGTTTAAAATGCATCACTAAGTCTAAGGCCTGTCTACTTATATACCCAACATCTCTCCTGTATTTTGTCGATGTGGAATTCGCCTAGGATGTCAAATACACTCCCCCTAAAGGGCACAACGTCTTCGCTGAGGTTTGCCCCACCACTATTTAAGGTTACACATAGAGTGGCTCTAATACCATTTGTAACAGCCCAGCATGCTAGTGATATTATCCGCTCTGGGCCTAGGCCCTCACTGGTTTAAAACACGTCACTAGAATCTAAGACATGTCTATTTATATACTCAGCATCTCTCCCATGTTTTGTCGATGTTGGGATTTGCCTAGGGTGTCATATATGGTATCAGAGATCTAGGTTCAAAGGTGCTACGAGTCATAAGCGAGTTTAGTAGAATCTCGCGCATTGGTACGGAGACATCTATACTAATCTTTGAGAGGCTGCGGAACTATTATGACAATTTAACTTCCGTCATTCCTATCGTGCAAGTTCATTGATCTCAAAGTTTGAACTTTTATCATTCTATTTTTTCACAGATTGTGAGGACATGAGCTGCAGTTATCGATGATACTGGTCCTGGAGCAGGTATCGCTAGAGGCAGAGATAGAGGTCGACGAGGAGCATGTACCACAACTAGAGCACCTACTAGAGTAGCAGATGAGGATCCGTTAGTAGCTCCAGTAGGGGGACAAGTACCGGAGGTGCCTATTGTTACCCCAGACTTCAAGAGACCTTAGCACGGTTCCTGAGCATGTTTGGTATATTGTCTCAGGTGGGGTTTATTCCGGTTGTATAGCTACTTCACAGACCGAGGAGGGACTCAGTCTCCCGCCGCCCATACTCCAGAGTAGCGAGTTCACATTGGTCAGGTTCGAGGTATCATATCCTGTGGTCCCAGTTCATCCCGTGGTCAAGGTGAAAGCATCTGAGGAAGAGCAACTTAGACTTGCAAGGTTAAAAAAATATGACCCTCCTACATTCAGTGATTTGGCATCATAGAGTGCACATGGTTTTCTAGAGGAGTACCATCACATTCTCCGCACTATGGGTATTGTGGGGACGAGTGGGGTTGCTTTTACTATATTCCATCTTAAGGGAGCAGCTTATTAGTGGTTGCGGGCGTATGAGTTGGGTAGTCTGGCCGATGCAGTTTCACTTACTTGGGTTTAGTTTTTAGAGATATTCTTGAGAGAGTTTTTACCTCAGTCCCTGCAGGATGCATGGCACACGAAGTTTGAGCAACTGCGTCAGGGCACCATTTCAATATCAGAGTATGCTGCTAGACTCAGTGATTTGGCTAGACATGCACCTCCCTTGGTTGCTACAGTTAGGGAGCGAGTCTGTAGGTTCATTGGGGGGCTTAGGCATGATATTTGGTTTAGCATGGCTTGGGAGTTGGAGTCTGATGTTTTATTTCTACAGGTGGTAGGGATTGCTCACCGGATAGAGGGAATATGGGATAAGGATAGAGGACATGCGAGGCTAGGAGAGAGAGGGCAGACGAGATCAAGAGAGAAAGTATAGGGAGACGAGGAGGCCTTGTAAACTGGAGAGATCTATTGGTCCTTATTTTGGAGGCAAGGTCCGACATGGTAGAAGTTTTGTGGGTCAGCCAGTTTAGTTTGCACTTCAGGTTTCGCATAGTATTTCAGGTGCTCATGTGTCTCAGAGTACCCTTACCACACAGTATCTATAGCCACATCAGTAGAGGGGTTTCTTCGAGTGTGGATATGCCAGTCACATGGTGAGAGATTGTCCCAAACTCCGAGCAGATGTGTCACAATTACAATGGGGTATTCAGGCGAGTAGGGGGTGCCCAAGAGGGGCAATCTTGGACCGTTGATGTGTCTTATATAGTAAGATTGAGGCCACTGTGCCAGATGATGTCTTACATGCATGCATTCAGTTTGTTCTAGATCAGCAACACCCATACTTTGTTAGAGTTCTACTTATCTAGGTGAGTTTCCTTATTTTGTTCCACCTATGGGTGAGTTCATGACTTAGTATTTTGTTTGTGTTTGCCTCGTTGGCAGATTCTATGAGTGGTAGCCGTGTCTATCATTTATTTTATTCATTGTTGAGAGTTACGAGACTAGTAGTGAATTCATGTTGTCCATTACGGTAAATTGATGTGATTCTTGAGTATTTTGGTTACGAGTTGTGATTTAGATGCTCCACTGGTGTGGGAGCCAGTACTTGTTGTAACTTTATAAAGGAATTGATCTAGTCAAAGGTTTCAACTGGTTTGATGTATATCTACTGGTGATTCATACTTGGGGGTGGCACCCTCGCGATTTCATATGATTTGAGATGTTTGAACCGGGCTACGTTCCGCGGTGGAAGTTGATTATCACCAGTTTAACAAAGTTACAATGAAGAACCGATATCCTTTACCTCGTATTGATGATCTGTTTGATCAGCTTCAGGGTGCACGAGTGTTTTCCAAGATTGATTTGTGCTCTGGTTACCATCAATTGAAGATTCGGGAGCCAGATATCACAAAGATTGCTGTCAGGACTCGGTATGGTCATTACGAGTTCCTTGTTATGTCTTTTGGGCTGACTAATGCCCCGACAGCTTTTATGCATTTGATGCACAGCGTATTCAGGCCATATCTTGATTCATTCGTGATTGTTTTTATTGATGATATTCTAGTATATTCCCGGATTCGGGAAGATCATGAGCAGCACCTGAGGGTAGTGCTTCAGACTCTGAGGGAGAAGAGATTGTATGCAAAGTTCTCCAAATGTGAGTTTTGGCTGAGTTCTGTGGCATTCCTAGGCCACGTGGTGTCGAGTGAGGGCATTCGAGTGGATCCGAGAAAGGTAGAGGCCATGCAGAGTTGGCCCAGGCCCTCCTCAGCTACTAAGATCCGTAGTTTCCTTGGCTTGGCGGGTTATTACCGTCGCTTCGTGGAGGGTTTCTCATCGATCGCTGCCCCTATGACTAGATTGACCCAGAAGGGTGCCCCATTTCAGTGGACAGAGGAGTGTGAGGAGAGCTTCCAAAAGCTCAAAATAGCTTTGACTTTAGCCCGAATCTTGATGTTGCCTACCGGTTCGGGGTCCTATACAGTTTATTGTGATGCCTCATGGGTTGGACTTGGAGCGGTATTGATGCAGGACGGTAGGGTGATTGCCTATGCATCCCGACAGTTGAAGGTTCATGAAAAGAACTACCCTGTCCATGATCTTGAGTTAGCTGCCATTGTTCACGCCTTGAAGATCTGGCGTCATTATTTGTATGGGGTGCCTTGTGAGATTTACACTGACTATCGGAGTTTACAGCAGTTGCTTAAGCAGAAGGACCTGAATATGCATCAGAGGATATGGTTGGAGTTGTTAAAGGATTATGATATTACCATTCTTTATCACCCGGGCAAGGCCAATGTGGTTGCCGATGCCCTGAGTCGCCGGGCGGAGAGTTTGGGGAGTTTGGCATATCTACCAGCCTTAGAGAGACCTATGGCGATGGATGTTCAGGCTTTAGCTAGGCAGTTCATGAGATTGGACCTTGCAGAGCCCAGTCGGGTTCTAGCCTGTGTGGTTTCTCGGTCTTCCCCATTTGATCGCATCAGAGAGCGGCAGTTTGATGACCCTCATTTGCTTGTCCTTCGGAACAGAGTTCGGTGAGGATGCAGGGCCAGATTTGTGTTCCCAATGTAGATGATCTTCGAGAGCTGATTCTAGCTGAGGCCCATAGCTCGCGGTATTTCATCCATCCGGGTGCCGCAAAGATGTATCAGGACTTGAGGCAGCACTGCTGGTGGAGGTGGATGAAGAAGGATATAGTTGACTACGTGTCTAGATGCCTCAACTGCCAGCAGGTGAAGTATGAGCACCAGCGTTCGGGTGGTCTGCTACAGCAGATTGAGATCCCAGAGTGGAAGTGGGAGCGTATCACCGTGGACTTCGTATCTGGACTCCCACGGACCGTGAAGAAGTTTGATTCTATTTGGGTCATTGTGGATCGGCTGACCAAGTCCGCTCATTTCATACCTGTGTGCACTACTTATTCATCGGAGCAGTTGGCGGAGATTTATATTAGGGAGATCGTCCGGTTGCATGGTATTCCAGTTTCTATCATCTCAGACAGAGGCACTCA
>MU754634.1:6696-130970 GCA_026770625.1 Nicotiana glauca | reverse complement strand
GTTAGGTGATTTCGAGGTTGGGAGCGTGTTCGGAATGTTATTTGGAGGTCCGTAGCTCATTTAGGCTTGAAATGCCGAAGTTTGAATTTTGGGAGTTTCCGGTCCGATAATGAGTTTTTGATCCGGGGGTCGGATTTGGACTCCGAAAGTTGCTGTAGCTCCGTCATGTCATTTCGGATGTGCGTGCAAAATTTCAGGTCTTTCGGGCGAGGTTTGGTTAGGTTTTTGATCGAAAGCGTATTTTGATAGAATTTGAAGTTCTTAGGCTTGAATCCTTGATTTAATCGGGTTTTCGGTGTTGTTTGAGGTGTTTTGAGGATTGGTACAAGTTCGAATAAGGTATTAGGTGGTATTGGTGCTTTTGGTTGGAGTCCCGGGGGTCCCGTGATGATTTCGGATGCTCAACAGGCAAAGTTTGGAGTTAGGAGGAAAAAGTTGCAGCAGGTTTCTAGTATTTTCACTTCTGCGGTCCTGGAGCCGCAGAAGCGGAGCCGCATAAGCGGCAATTTCTTCGCATAAGCGAAATTTCCCCATCCCAGGAGAACCGCAGAAGCAGTCTCCTTCTCGCATAAGCGGAACCGCAGATGCGGTTTTGAGTCCGCAAAAGCGGACACTACCCCCTTAAGTTGAACCGCAAAAGCGGGACCGCAGAAGCGGTCCCTGGGCCGCAAAAGCGGAAATCACTGGTCTGAAAAAGGGAAAATCCGAGGGTTTATTTCAATGTTAGAAAAATCAATTGAGGGCTCGGGA
This sequence comes from Nicotiana glauca, assembly GCA_026770625.1. Lineage (NCBI taxonomy): Eukaryota > Viridiplantae > Streptophyta > Magnoliopsida > Solanales > Solanaceae > Nicotiana > Nicotiana glauca. Next base: position 130,220 of record MU754634.1, on the reverse strand, counting down.
GAAGGCGATTTTGAGTGGATTTTGAAGAAAAGATCATTGGGTAAAGTTTATTTGATCCCTTCTAGCTATATTCCATCATTTCCTAGCTAAATCAACCATTAGAATTCAAATTCAAGGTCTAAAATTGAGAAAAATGGGTGAAACTTCTTAGGCTTAATTTTGTGATTTTGAGTGGGCATTTGACCTCCGATTTGGGAGATTTTTATATGGTTAGACTCGTGGGAGTACAGGGGTTCTGAAAATGTGAAAATTATTCGATTCCAAAATGTTGGTTGGAGGGGCATTTTGGTCATTTTACCTATTTTCACGCCCTAGCTTTAATTTCAGTAGTGGAATTAGTTGTTTACAATATTATTTACGATTTGTAATTGAATTGAATAGATTTGGGCCATTTGGAGTCGGATACTCGTGGCAAGGGCATCGTTCCCTAGTTGATTTCGCACCGGTTCGAGGTAAGTGGCTTGCCTAACCTTGTATGGGGGACTTCGTCCCTTAGGATGTGATAATTGGTAATTGAATGCCTTGTACGGAGGTGACGAGCGCGTAGTTGAGCTAATTGTTGAAACCCGGATTTTTTTACTTAAATACTTAATTTGGATTTTTCTTTCATATTTGCTTTACCTTACTTGCTATTATAGCCTGTGCTAGCGTAGAAGAGCATGTTTAATGGATCCATGTTGCTTATTTGTTTAAATTGTCTTAACTGTGATTACGTGGAGCATGTTAGGCCGGTATTATTTGTTTCCTTGTATTGTTGCACTTAAATTTCTGAATATTTCTCTGATGTTGGTTGCGCATTTACATTGGGACTACGGATGCGGGATTCCGGGAGCTCCCCCTTGTTTGTTTACTTTGGGACTACGGGTTTGATTCCCAGGAGACCCCCCTGCACTTTTATTTTGGTACTACGGGACGATATCCCGGGAGATCCCCCTGCACTTTTATTTTGGGACTACGGGGCGGTATCCCGGGACATCCCCCTGCACTTTTATTTTGGGACTACGGGACGGTATCCCGGGAGATCCCCTGCACACTGATAATTGGACTACGGTACGGTATCCCAGGAGATCCTTTGATATTGATATGAGAATTGGACTACGGGACGGTATTCCGGGAGATCCATTGGACAGTAGAGAAAAGGGCTACAGAACGGTATCCTGGGAGACCCTGGTCGGTATTCTTAAAATTTAGCTGTATGTACTCTGTGCTTCTGTTTGGTCTTGTAGTATTGTATTTCGTTGAACTGTCTTATCACACCGATGTGTTCATTAGTTTTCATCAGACTTCAATACTGTTAATATTTTGCTATTTTATTGTTCTGTCTCAGTAGGGCCCTGACCTTTCCTCGTCACTACCCAACCGAGGTTAGGCTTGGCACTTACTGAGTACCGATGTGGTGTACTCACGCCTCTTATACGCATGATTTTCATGTGCAGATCCAGGTACCTCTACATAGGCGCATTATCAGTAGCTGCAGGGAGCATTTCGGAGACTTGAGGTATATCTACCGTGTCCGCAGGCCGGAGAGTCTCCCTCTCACTCTACCCTTTAGTTAGCTAGATGCTATTTTGTTCTTCCTTGTTATAGACTTTCCGGATGATTAGAGCAGTGCTATGTATTATTCTTAGCCTATGTTGCCCGTGGGTTTTCGGGTCTTGGGGTTAGTTTCATAACTTTTAAAGTGTTAAAGTGTATGTGCCAGGTGGCAACCGTATACATTATTCCTATTATTTAGTTTTGATTATAAATTCCGCAAATGTTATTACTTCCGCAATGTGTTAGGCTTACCTGGTCGCGAAGACTAGGTGCTGTCATGACGTGTTCACAATTGTTGAACTAGGGTCGTTACAGGTGGAGACGAGATGGTCAACTTTGACACTCACTAAAGGTCAATTAGCAATATTCTATAAGTGCGAAGATAATCATGGATTTGTATAGAAGTTCTAATTGTGAATCTAGAAAAACAGGTAGACACCTTCAACAATAAATCAAGGGCTTCTAAAGTCTGTTCTTTAATATCTTATCAGTTTATATCAAGCCACGTAGGGCCAATTCCACATTTACAATTTTCAAGTAACAGATAAACATGCGCAAATTATACCGAGGCGACGACCCGCTCCAACAGGAATGTAAACTGTGCACTGCCGAGGGTCGAGCAACACGAACCATAGATGCATCTATTCTCATCGAGGCTTTCGGCCCGTTCCATAAATAAACACATATCTNATAATCAACCAAATAGATAAATTTCTCTTTTTAACATTTCAGGGAAAATTTAATATTAAATCTCTTTTTAAACTCCTTTACCAATTCAAGGTGATTTAAACAATTCAAACTATCAATGGATTCACAGTAATCCAAGTATAACATATTTTTTGGGTCCTAGACTACCCGGATAATTGCATAATAATAGCTACGCACGGACTCTCATCACCTCGTGCGTACGTAGCCCCCACAAATAGGAGCACATAACCAATTTAACTCACCTATGGGGTAAATTCCCCCTCACAAGATTAGAAAGGAGACTCACTTCGCTCCGAAGATCCACAACCGGCATTCTACATTCTTCCGAAGACTTGCACCAACGCACAATGCTCCAAAACTAGTCAACGATCATACAAATCCATTAATATATGCTCAATTATACTTTACAACCCAATTTATAACAATTCCTAACCCCGAACGAAACGTTGACAAAAATGCCCTCGAGCCCACGTGCCCAGAATTCGAAATTTCTCGAAGATAAAGTTTACCCATGAGCTCACGAACTCAAATATATGATTTTCTCTTAATTCCATACTCAAAATCGTGATCAAAATCCAAGATTACTAGTTTTCTAGGTTTTCCCCTCAAACCCCAAGTTTTCTACAATTTTCATGTCTAAATCCATATATAAACCTTGTATTTAACTCAAAACTATCATAAATTACTTACCTCATGATTCATGGCGGAACCCCCTCTTCAAAAGCTCCAAAAATACCAAGAGAAAAAATGGGTGAAATGAACCCAAATCCCGATTATTAAACATTCTGCCGAGCCCAGGTCCGCCCTTCTTCGCGTTCGTGGTTTCCCGCTCGCGTTCGCGATGGCCAGTCACCCAGACCTTCGCGTTCGCGTATAAGGCCTCGGGTTCGCGTAAGCCAAAGACCCCAGGCCCACCTTTTCCTTTTACGCGTTCGCGTAGCATCTTAGCCCGCCCCTCCGCATTCGCGACTTCCTCTTCGCTTCGCGAAGGCCAAAACCTGAAGCTTCCCATTTTCCTCTTCGCGTTCGCGAAGAAGGAAACCAGATACTAGCAACCAGCAATAGTTTTTAACCCAAATTCGATCCGTTAACCATCCGGAGTCCACCCGAGGCCCCCGGGACCCCAACCAGTCCCAAAACACATTACTGACTTGCTCAAGGCTTCAAATCCCATCAATTAACGCTAAAATCACGAATTACACCCCGATTCAAGCTTTATGAACTTCGAACTTTCCAGCTTCTACTTTCGATGCTTAAGCCTATCAAATCACGTCCGATTGTCCTCAAATTTTGCACACAAGTCATATTTGACATTACACACCTACTCCAACTTTTGGAATTGGACACCGACCCCGATATCAAAAAGCCAACCTCCGGTCAAAATTTCTCAAAAACCTTCAAATTTCTATCTTTAGCCAAATGGCTTCAAAATGACCTATGGACCTCCGAATTCACTTCCGATTGCGATCCTAACTCCAGAATCACCATACGGAGCAATTCACAGTTCGGAATCCCAAACGGACATCAATAACACTGAGATGCACTTCAAACCAAACTTATGAAATTTCTTCCAAAATGCTAGCTTCCACAATAGGCACCAAAACGCTCCCGGGTCATCCAAAACCAGATTCGGGCATACGCCCAAGTCTGATATCATCATACAAACCTACTGGAACCTTAAAATACCGATTCTAAGGTCGTTTACTCAAAGATCCAATTCTAGTTCATTCTTTCAACTTTAAGCTTCTCAAATGAGAATTTTCATTTAAGTTTAATTTCGATCTTCCTGTATTTAAATTCCCACCATGCGAACAAGTCACAATACCTAAAATGAAGCTATTCATGGCCTCAGACTATTGAATGACGAGCTAGGGCTCGAAACGACCGGTCCGATCGTTACATGTACGTTATGTACATTGGTTTAACATTTAATTTCAAAGCAGTACCTTATGTGTGTTCTGTATCTAGGTCAAATAATTAATAAAATATAATAATTAAGCGGTAATCACTAAGCCATAATCAGAAAAAAAAAATACAAAAACGTAAAAAAAAACTTGTTTTAAGCCTTAAATTAGTCAATAAAGCAGCCGTTCTAGAACCACGACACTCGAAAGGTGGCTTACACCTTCCCCTCGGTCAACAGAATTCCTTACTCAGTATTCTGTTTCGTAGACCATAAATTAGGAGTCAAATCTTTCTTTTGATACGTGATTCAATAAAATGTGACTTGGAACATGAAAATTCAATTCCAAGTGGTGACTCTAAATAATACATAATCTCTTTTCAAAACATCATTTTAATTGAAAAAATTCTTCTAACTCAACAACGTAATAGGGTTGCGTGAAAAAAAAGGTGTGGCATTTAGAAGAGATGGAATGCTGCTCTATTAATAAAATAAGAGTGTAATTGTTATACACAAAGGATGACGTTTGGGCCTTCAATTGAGTAATGATCTAACAAAGAAAAGAAAGTGATTTCATGAATTGGACAGGATTAAAATTCCCACGCAAGGGGAACCACAATGGGATGTTGTGAGATACGATTATAGAAGTATAGTATCACCCCTAGGTGGATCAATCTAATTACTCCAAATGTACCCGATAAGACGCAAGCACTAGCAGAGGTGTTACATAAAAGATAGTGATAGATGATGAATCAACATTAAGGTGAATCAAAAATAGATGGATAAAAGTTCAACAGTATGAGATGAGATTAGACCATCAGTCTTAAGGATAAGCAATGAGAGTAAACTGGAGTTGGTTGCAGACCTCAGCAATGATAAATTGAAGTAAAAATTACGGTATAATATAACTCATGTAAATGTAGTAAAGTAATATGAATTTATAACCAGATCAATAAAATAAGATATGGCCATATTCGCAAGTTCTACAAAGTATCGAACAAAAAACTTCAGTACACCTATAGATGCCCAGAGAGGCATCCTATTAAGCCTTGTATATGTTTACAAAGTAAGGCCTAGATACTGGCTAAAAGTTGGACAAATAAAAAGGAGAGAAGAGTCGCATAGGCACATTTACAAGCTCAGTATCGTAGAGGCTGCATGATAGAAGGTAGCAATAGTTACGAGATTTGAAAGAATTCAATCACAAGTCATGGCGTGGGAAAGAGGCCTAAAGGGGGTAATGCCCTGGCCTTTGGATTTTTTCACAGAACACTTTCTAAATGGCAAGGAGAGTATTAAGGTATTCACAAGAGCTATAAGTTATGAAAATGATACGAGCATCAGTCAACATTTGAGGATGAATGTTCCAAAAGGTGGAATAATGTTACGCCCCGCAATATTACATCGATATTATGTTCTGTAGTATTATATTACGATGATGTTATGCCTTGTAGTATTATATTATGATGATATTACGCCCTGCAGTATTATATTACGATAATTTTACGCCATGCAGTAATGTATGTTGAATTTATCATAAGATAATTGACATTAAATCAAGGACAAGATTATTTAAAGATTATAAGTATTATGCTATTTCAAACAAGTGGCGAGTCAATTTGTGAAGTTAAGAGAGGAATCAATTCAAAGAAAATAAATTTTTGTCCAAGTTTGGCATGTTAGGATAAAATACGGGCCGAGCATTAATACCTGATATCTATGGGCTAGTACCATACAAGGTACTACATAACCATGATAGTAAGGTATATAAGGTATGTAAAACGTGAGTAGTATTTTAAGTAATTTGAGGTAATACTTAAGTATGTGGATAACCGGTAAATTATTGGTTAATGGGGGTTTAGCAAATTAGTTAATGAATTAATTAATACAGTGATTGGATAAGATTGACCACCCCAAACGTGGTATCCCACAAAGTCATAAGATATGACTATTATATTAGGATGAGATCCTTGTGATTTTTTCATGTACTTTAATTTTTCCTTTTAAAATTGCTTCGTAGAATGGTACTGATAGAGAGTTGTGCCTTTCAGGCTTATTTTATATCTGTTTTGTGTGTTTCTCCTTTCATGTTCAATCATTTTGTTCTGTGCTCCCTGAGTTGTAGCTTACAGGGTGTGTGCTCGGTGGTGTTAGCTGTGACTTGTTGATTCGGGTGTATAATTATGAGGTATTCATGTTCCTTGCATCGTTGTCATTGCTGTGAGGGTTTGTAAATAGAGTTCTAACAAATATGAGGCTAATTGTCGGTACTGATATGATTTGGGGCAGCTATTGTGATCAAAAGCGTTATTTTGGGCATATGTGTAGTGTGTTATGTTTTGTGGTCGTACCTTGTGGGTGTAGGCATGAGTTGTAGCTGGTTGAGACTGATACCAGATATGGATTTAGAATTGGTGGAAAGAATAAATTTCGGTTGGGATGGTGTTGTTAGGCTTATATGGATTGGGGTGATGTGGAGTCACTTACGGGTGTATGTTGGAAGTGTGCATTCAATGATTTAATGACTTCGAGGCGAATCTTGGCACGTTCGAGGATGAATATTTGTTTAAGGGGGGAGGATATAATGACCTGGCTGGTTGTTTTGAGAACTTAATTTCCGTTCATCAGTATAAGGTTTTGAGTATCTCAACTTGCATGCATTGTCGAGTTTAGTTACCATATGATTCGGAGTCGAATTGAAAGAAGGATTCTAGTTTTGGAAGCTTAAGCCGTGAGAATTTGATCGAAATATGACTTTTGTTTAAACTGCTCCATAATGGGGTTTTGATGATTTTAACATATTCGTATGGTGATTTTGAATTTAGACGTGCATCCGGATTTGGATTTGGAGGTCCATAGGGTAATTTGAATCATTTCGGTGAAAGTTGGGAAAGTTGAAGTTTGGAAGATGGAGAAGTTTGATCGATCATTGGCTTTTGAGATATCGGGGTCGGAATGCGATTCTGAGAGTTGGAATAGCTCAGTTATGTCATTTGGGACTTGTTTGCAAAATTTGGCATTGTTCTGGGTTGATTTGATAGGTTTCAGCACGAGTTTTATAAGTTGGAAGATCTGAAACTTCATAAGGTTGATTCATCGTGCAATCTTTGAGGCCTGGGAGCTCAGTCGCTTTTGCGGAGGCCTGCACGCAGGTGCGAAGGCCGCTTTTGCGGTCCAGTGATCGTACCTGAGAAGAAGCTCTCTTCTGCGTCCCCTTTTTGCTTTTCTACGTTGCCGCTGGTGCCGCTGTAATTTCATATATGCGGATCCAGGCCTAGCTATCAGAGTTTGCAAATGCGTCTGCACATGTGCGCTTCCTTGTCTGCAAATGTGGAACTTCTGGGCAGAATCATATAAGTCGAGGGTTTGGTCATTTTCTTCATATTATGAGTTTTAGACCTTGATTCTGGGAGCTTCATTGTATGTTGTTGATATTATGATGCACGAGGTTTCAGTCGTCCGGTTGTTGTTATGGGGTTGCACGAGGTTTCTGTTGTGCTGTTGTTACTATATATATATATATAAAATCGTAGGGACTAAAATATCGCCATTAGGGTGCGTTCGAGAAGTCATATCGGTACCTCAAGGCTACGGGGTCGCGGTCAACCTCCCTTCCTCGAGGTTCATTCACGTCCGATCCAGCAAAGATTTCCAGGGTAGGGAACTCCCAAGGTGAGCAACTGGCATCAGCAGAGTCTAGCATCGTGCCTAGCCGTCCCATTCCCATGTCTTTACACTTAATGCATTATGTACTATATTGTATTCCCCCTCCTATATAAAGTGGATCCTTGCCACCTTGTAAAGTGTTGTTGTTGCATCCAACTATTCTACACTATAGCAATAATATCTCTCTCTCTCTCTCTCTGTCTCTCTCTCTCTCTCTCTCTCTCTCTCTCTCTCTCTCTCTCTCTCTCTCTCTCTCTCTCTTTTCTCTCTAACTTACTCGAGGCTACCTTTTTTCATTTATCACTATCATACTTGTTCTTCATTTATTGCTTGGTATTGACTGTAATGAGCTTTCTTTAATCATATCTTAACTGTTATCCCTTCCCCGGTTATCCCCAATAGCTTGTGCTCGAGCCGAATATCAATCTCGAGTCTTTCCATCGACCAGTTCGAAGCCTGAATAACGAGCCCTTTGGTTTGATCACTGCCCCGTTTTAGCTCGCATTGCTCCGTTAAACTTCATACGCCTAGCATCAACCACTCTAACAACTAGCATAAAAATAGATCACGTATTTTTCGAGTCCCATTTACAAATTTAATTGTCGTTACCATTTTCACGGTAAACAGTTTGGCACCCACCGTGGAGCTAAAAATAATAGTGATTATTTTCTTGCTGGTTTCATCACGCAAATGCATGTTACCTTTCACACTCTTTCTTGTCCAAGATCTTTGATTTCAGGTCAAAATGTCCGGCTAGGTAAACAGAGTTGAGAATGACAACCTCGAAAACCACGGGGATAATGGTGTGGCTATTCCAATCATTGGCGTGCCACCTCAAAACCCCGATAATGCCAGAGGACTGATTCAAGCGGACGTGGGCTTGCAAGACACGCAGCAGGTCGACGAAACCTCACACACCGACAGAAGCATACAACATGGAGACCAACAGGAAGTCCTAAAAACCCCAGCCCGGGAAGAACATGAAGTTAGTCTTCATGCTATTTGTTTACCGTGAAAATGGTAACAATAATTAAATTTGTTAATGGGATTCTAGAAATACGTGATCTATTCTCGAGTTAGTCATTTAGAGTAGTTGATGCTAGAAATATGAGATATAATGATGAAGCGGGAACTAAGAACGAGGCAATACTTGAACCTTGAGGCTTACTATTCGGGCTTGTTTTTCCAAGAGGGAGACGACTAAAAGGGGAGTTGAGCGAGCCAAGGAGCCTGTTGCCCGGATGTAGGACTGGTTGGTGGACGCCTCAATAAATGTTTGACTCGAGCTCGATATATCAGGGAAAGTCGGGAATGGGATAACAATTAAGATATGATCAAATAAGGCCTATCCTTGGCAGGTCATCGATCGATCTGGAGGGGAGTGACTGGCTCGAGGTCCCGGGCTTTCGGGATTGCCCTCCGAAGGTTTTTGTTAATGAGAAATTGGCCTCCACGATTTCACCGCACACAGATAGTCTCCGCATATCATAAGGTAAGTGATAAGAAATGATTTTGACACTTTACTTCTCGGTCCTCCATACTACGTTGTGTCGATGGTGCAGCCCCCCATTTACAAGTGCCGAGGTGTTTTACCTTTCCGCTTATCTAGGATCACTCGAAATGTCGTGACTCTTCATTCTTCAGAGTTTATGCTATTAATATTGGTCCAGTTTCCATGAATGCATTGATTGCGCATGCTGTTATTCTTTTCGAGGGCGGTAATAGTGCCGTCAGTTACTTTGCCCTCTCCCTATAAATGGGGCTTCTTGTGGTAGGCTTCTTCTTCAAACTTCCTCTCATACCCATTTTTCTCCTTTTCTTGCTATTCTTAGTTTTTGCCATCTCATTACGTTCGAGGCCCGCGACCTCAAGACTTTACGTCATGCGTGCCTTGACCCAACTCTCGATCCCTGTTTGGTTGGACGAAGTCATGGCATTGTGATACTATTATTATTGTTGTTGTTGTTGTTGCTATTGTTGCAGTCGCCGTTGGCTTAGGGTGGTAAGACAGAGGGTCGATTTCCTCCGACCCTGGGAGATCTTTTTGGATTACGCAGTGCTGCTCAAGAGGGGGCTCGGATTATACATCGCTGCTCACCCTCCTTCCTTGGCTCAGTACGTTACACCCCTTTTGGATTCCCGAGGGGTATGGTAGTGGTTTCTGCTGAGTTTCACTTCCCAGGACGAGGCAATGTCTCAAGAAGTGGCTTCAAAAACGGTAGTGTTGGCGGAGTTTATACTAGCCAAAATTTTCACCCAGCCACTTCTTGTCTTCTTCATCATTTTGCTCTTGTCCCCCGCCTTCCTCTTCTATATCCTTCCTTTTGAAGATTCCATTCCGAGAGGATTAGGGCGTGGTCCCTGAGGGGATAGAACTTGGAAGATATTGTCTTTGAGGTCATACGCATGAGGGGATGATGACGGAGACCCAACATTTAGAGAATAGGCTAGACTTTTAGGCTCTTGTTGTATGCATATCCTTTGTACTTCTTCATTCTTATGTAAGGATCCCCCTGTGGGCTTTGGTAATCATATGTAAGGACCCCCGAGGGTCATTGTAAGTGAACATTTTTATAAAGACAAAGATATTTACTTGATTCCTTTCTTCGATATTTGCTGTACTTCTTTATGTTTTTGGTAGCCCCGGATGCACGATTTCGATTCGTTGTCAGTGATACTGACTTGGATGTGAGCATTTTTCTTGGCCTTTGGTTGATACAAACTGCTCCGTGCGAGGTCCTTCATCGTTTCTCGAACTAAAACCGAATAAGGCTGATAGCCTCGGGTCGCCGGGACCCTCCTTCTTGCGTAGAGGCATGAATAGTATTTTTGGGCCTCGTAATAACCCTCCAGAAGGGACTTGCTCGAGGACATGCAGACCACGGATGTCAGTGTCTTCCTAAAGGCAGTCTCCAAGTGGAGGCCTGTGCTCGTACCATCCTGGGCAGCACCCGGAGCCTGTTCAGTATGGGTGTTTGTTAAAAAAATGCTCAGCTCTTCACAAACTGGTGTTCCTTGGCGGAGGCCTTTGGAGCTGTGTGCCAATATCGTATTTGGTGAAGGCATTGTTGGCCTTCCGAAGTGTTGTCATACTATGATGGAGGCTTTCAAGGCTGAGCATTATCTTGAGACTGGAGGTGGTGCTAATGGTTGGTGTCTTTAGTTGGCTTTGAATCGTTGCCGCCTTTCCTGTATATAATGTGAGGCTAGTTCCACCTTTCCGGTGATCGTCAGGGTCTGTCTCCTCTATCGGCAAGTTGCTCTGATCGTGTGTGTACCGTTGATATGACACCTTCGAAAACTGCATTTATTTGTTAAAAAATGGAACAACACTCTTTAGGCGGTGCGCCCCGTGTTTTGCCGGATTTGCTTATGGTGATAACAAATTTAGCATCTGTGCCTTCCTTCTTCTGCCATATTTGTTCGGGCACTGTTTGGCACTCGATGGTCTCTCAGGGGTGAGGTTGTGCCCCTTCCAAAGAAAAAAAGGGGGGGTTTGTAGGCTCCCGAGCTAGGGGATGGTGGCGATAAATGAGATATGCGCTTCGTAATGCGATGGAGCTTTCATCGGGGCAAGACGAGCCCATTCTTTTGAGGAGAGCGCATCATCTGGGTCAAAAGGATTAGGCCAGTAGGAGTGTGCTCGGCCCTCGTGGAGATCGGCCATCTTTACTTCGTGGCAAGTTTTATCATGATTCCTCTGCTGATTGGGGTGGCCCATTTCCGAGCCCATCATCGTGCCTCGGATCGGACCTAAATTGGCCTGATAGGCTCGGACCGCCGGGCCCTCTGAGTTGCATGGGGATAGTATGCTGAGCTGATGCACCGGCAACATGAGGCGTATCGTAGTACGTGCTTTGCTTTTTTTACCTTTAAGGTTAATTCCTTTCCCTATTCTAGTTGCAGAAAAAGACAGAGGCCTCAGGGTACCTTAAGGGCAAAACCGTCCTTGTTAGGAATGTTTGCGGCGAGCTGAAGGCTTAGGTCAGGCTCATGCTTTAGAAGAGAAGGTTGTTTTGGTTGAAGTTCCTGCCTCCGAGGTCCGACTTTGATTGGCTCGTGATAACGCTCTAGTTCAAGTGGATGTGATCGCGAGGCTTGAGCCTAAATTCTTGAGGGTTAGGGCTGAAATAATTGATGGCCGGGTTGAGGCAGCATCAAATTGAATCAAGGCTGATCAGAGATGGTGATTCGTATGAAGGACACTGCTGATGCCCAAGACGAGTTTAAGTGGGCCCTTGATCATGAGGAGAGGATCAAGGAATATATCTATTGAAGATCCCGAAGGAGGTACTCGAGGAGATTGGCGCAAGAGGATTCTTTCTCTTGGAGGAATTGGTTTGAGCTAAAGCATATGAGTGCGACGCTTGGTCATTCCTTACTGACATCGCGGGGAGCGCACCCGGCAGGCTGTAGCCCTTTGGGGCGGAGTTGGATTTTACTGTTTTTATGCTTTGTATTTAATATTGGTAAGGCATGTTAGTAGATGGAAATTGCGCCCCTTGCATATATAAGATAAGAGAAAACTTAAAGTTTTACCTCTTTCGTATCTTTTCTCGTACTGATTTTGACCAGGCGGGCTGGCTTTAATGTTTGATAGGATCCTCATAGGTCCGGAGCTAATCAGGCAGGCCCGGAGGCTTTCAAGTGCAATCTTCGACGTGAGCAGGCATTGGGGCCTTTGCACTTTGCCCATCTTTTTTAGGCCAAGTCTCCGAGTCAAGCATTGGCTCGAGTTTGCCTAACCTTTAATCTTTTGTGCCCATTCGGATAGATAGTAATTGTTCTCATTTCTTGTCCTTGGGCATTTTCTATTTTAACTATTTAGGGTTCAGTCTCCGAGTCGCGTTGCGACCCTTAAGTTTTTTTTGTGCATGCGTGGGGGGATAATGATTGCTTTTATCGCCCGCTCTTGGGCGTTTGAATTCCAACTCTTTTGGGTCCAGTCTTCGAGTCGTATTGCGACTTGAGACTTAATTGACCCTTGAATTCTTTCATGGGCGGACAACGATGGTTTTTCGCCCTTGGTCATTTGTTATTTCAACTATTTTGGGTTCAGTCTCCGAGTCGTGTTACGACTCGAGCTTTAATTAACCCTTAAGTTCTTCGATTTTCAAGCTGGCGATAGTGATTCTTATGCTGTTTGGCCGTCGAGACTTTGAGATATGTGGCTCAGAGGCTTGTATAGTTAACTATATTGCATCCCATCTCCAAATCGTGTTACGATTTGAGCTCACTTTAATCCTCAAGTTGTCAATTTTTAAGCTGGCGACAATGAATCTTACACTGTCTGGTCATTGAGACCTTTTAATGTGTGGCCTAGAGGTTTGTTTACCTGGCGACGATGGCTCTTACGCTTTTGCCTGTTGGATTTTTGTAGGCTTTGTTTTTTGCTCGTTAAGGTCTTCTGAAATAATTTTCCTAAACCATCGTTGGTTTCATAGAAACCTCAATTTCAAGTCATTATCGGCGATGTTTTGAGCACCTTGGAAGGTTCATAGCTCATAGGATGAGTAGGTCGAAGCCTTATGATTTGGAGCTGACATGGTCGAAGCTCATTTTTGCCTGTTGAGGGAAGCCTATTTTAACCAGTTCTTTCCGAAGTATATTCAAAGTAATGGCCTACGATTTTGTTTAGCGATGGTCGGGCATCCCCAAGTCACATTAATTTTGGCTGTATAAGCTGTTTTGACCGTAATCATAGGTGTTTGGCCGGAGCCATTTTGATCCCGGGTGATAGTTTAGGTGTCTACGTCGAGGGTATGCCCTTTCGGGATTCTTACAAATTCAATGTATAGCCTAAACTTCAGGATTTTGAGTTTCATGCCTGTTGAGGTCTTACAGTCTGTCATGCCTATTGAGGTATAACAATTTTTCATGCCTATTGAGGTCTTACAGTTTTTCATGCCTGTTGAGGTCTTACAGTTTTTGTTGCTATGTAGGATCGATCTGGTTAGACCGAGTCTGCCCGCTTGGGGTCTTACTATTTTTGGGTTTTCCAGTGTATGGCAATTGGCGACAGTCTCAGAGTCATCGTATTTGCTTAGGCTCGAAGACCGTTTATTCGTGAGCTCGGAGATGCCTCGTCGGGGCCTTATGAGCCCGGAGTTCCGACCCTGGAGGCGTGCGGGTGCTGAATTGTTGGCGCTAAGTCTCCAAGTATCTCGGGACGCATTCGGTGGTGGGGCCCTTAACTTGAGCAAGTTGAAATCCCTTTTTCCGAAGTACGAGATACTGGAGTTTTTGTGATTTTAGAGTTTTGAGCTGGAGGCCATCTGAGCGTTTGAACTACTGGTGTCTGTTCCGAGCTTTTGGGATGTTTCTGGTGAAAACATTTGTTACCTTACTCCGAGAAGGAGTCTCCTCTTTTTTTGGACAAAGGGTATTTATTGATTGCTCAATACAATAGTACATGTTTTTGTCGACGGGGGCCTAACTATACCGTTCGGTCCAATATATTGTTTTCCTATAGGAACCTTTTTTGACACCTCGAGGACTCCTTCGATTGGGCAGCTCCCTGGGGGAATGCCCATCGCTATTCAAAAGTCGGCTGGAGGGGAAGTTTCGAATATTTTGTGGAGTGCCCATTTAGGAGGGTCGTAGACGTTTCCTCGTTAAAAACCTTGCCGATAAAAACCCTTCTTTTGGGATAAAAACTTGGTCGAAGGAAAAGAGTGCAACCGATGCATTTTTAGAGCGCTGTAGTCTTCCGATGGTGGCTCCGGTCGAGTGCCTGCACAAGGGTTAATTCCAAGTTTGAAATAAAAAGGGAGAGGATCGTACCTTGAAGTGAGATATGCTGTGATGCCCCAGAATCGATTCGTTATAATCGCCTGGGACAGAGATGCGGCGTGGATTTTGCTTTTTCAAGCCTGACCAAGGGTGAAGCCTGAGTCGCTCTTAGTTTTATTCGGGGACGGATGTATGAGCTTTGGTAACACGTCGTGTATTGGGAACATTTCCTTTACCGCATGTTACTCCACGTAGACGGTCTTGATCCCGTCCTTTGTTGGGAATTTTATCATCTGGTGAAGGGTTGATGGTACTGCTCTTATGCAATGTATCCACGGCCGCCCAAATACGGCATTATACCTCATATCTCCCTCGATGACATGGAACTTGGTGTCTTGAGTTATGTCGGCTATGGTAATCGGAAGGATGATTTCTCCTTTCATTATTTCGCTTGCCATGTTGAATCCATTGAGGACCTGAGTGGCGGGCACGATTCGTTCGAGCAGTCCGAGCTGCTCTATCACCCTCGATTTGATAATATTGGCCGAGCTACCTGGATCCACAAGTACACGCTTTATCTCAAAAGAATTTACAAGAAAGGAAACTGCCAGGGCATCATTGTGGGATTGATATATGGCTTCATTGTCCTCTTCGTTGAAAGTGAGGGCGTCTTCGGGGATGTATCCGCGAGTCCGTTATTCCCCGGTGATGGACATTTTTGTTCCTCTCATCATAGGTTCCTACGGGGTGTCGGCGCCCCCCATGATCATGTGGATGACATGTTGCAGCTCGTTTGCTTTATTTTTCTTTGTCGCCTCTCTTTCTCAGAACTGGTTTTTGGCCCGATCACTAAGGAATTCCCGGAGGTGTCCTTTGTTGATCAATAGAGTTACTTCTTCGCGCAATTGATGGAAATCCTCGATCCTGTGGCCGTGTGTGTTGTGGAATTTGCTTACTAAGTTGTAATTTCTCTGCAAAGGATATGATTGTATCGGTTTAGGCCACTGCGTGTCTCTGATCTTACTGATGGCGAACACGATGTCTGACACATCGACACTAAAATTTTATTCCAATAGATGGGGAGCATTTGTTGGCACCATGTTTCAATCGAATATGGTTCTGTTGATGAGCCCTCGAGGGTCCTGTCCTCGATCAACCCTCCGATCATTGCGAGGTAGGTTGGTCTTGGGGCGTTCCTCCTATCTTCGAGGTATCGCTAGTACCTTTCTTTGTTTTGTTTCGATTCTTTTTTTGGGAGTCTGTGTGGGTATACTGAGCCCGAGGGGGCTCCCAACCGATCATCCTCCACTCTAATCTTCGATTGGTACCGGTTATGGACGTTCCACCAGGTCACGATCGGATACTCAATTAGTTTTTGCTTCAGCTGTTTTGAAGCCATCGAGCTTCATTTGTTCAGACCTTGGTGAAGGCTTGCACTGCCCAGTAGTCGAACACTGGTTGTAGCTCCATCCATTTCATCTGGAAGCGGGACATGAATTCGCGCAACATCTCGTTTTCTTTCTGCTTGATTTTGAAAACGTCGGACTTCCTTGTTGCTACCTTGATGGCTCCGGCATGTGCCTTTTCGATGGAATCTGCTAGCATGGCAAATGAATCTATGGAATTGGGGGCCAAGTTGGGATACCACATCATGGACCCTTTTGAAAGTGTTTCTCCAAATTTTTTCAACAATACAGACTCGATCTCGTCATTCTTTATGTCATTGCCTTTTACTGATCTATTCTCGAGTTAGTCGTTTAGAGCAGTTGATGCTAGAAATATGAGATGTAATGATGAAGCGTGAACTAAGAACGGGGCGATACTTAAACCTGGAGGCTTACTATCCGGGCTTGTTTTGCCTAGAGGGATACGGGCTAAAAGGGGAGTTGAGCGAGCCAATGAGCCTGTTGCCCCGGCGTAGGACTGGTTGGTGAAGGCCTCAGGATAATTATTTGAGTCGAGCTCGATCGATCGGGGAAAGTCGGGAACGGGATAACAATTAAGATATGATCAAATAAGGCTCTATATGGCCAATACCAAGTAATATAATGAAGGATAAGTAAGAAAGCTACAGATATTAGAATGGCCTCGGGCCAGTGAGAACGAGCAATTTTAGAAAGAAGAGAGATAGAGGAGATATTATTGCATTTATGGAGAATAGTTGGAGCACTTCCTTATAGGGTGTTAGCGACTCCCCTTTTATAGTAAGGGGGAGCCCAACACTTAGTACAAAATACGTTGCGTGACAAAAGAGATGGGATAAGACAACCGGCTAGCTTTATGACGTAAGCGTGAGCCGATATCAAACTTGCTCGAATAGGCCTAGACGACCTCAGATATATTCCTTGGGAAATACTATGGCTGTTGGGACTTCGACCAGCGTTATCCTTGGCAAGGCATCAATCGATCTTGAGGGGAGTGACTTGCTCGAGGTCCCGGGCTTCTGGGATTACCCTCTGAAGCATTTTGTTAAGGAGAAATCGGCCTCCCCCATTTCACCACAGACATTATTTTTGAAATGTTGCAGGCACAACAGTTGGCTATCGCTCAGTTGCAAAGCCACCCGAAGACTCTCAGTACAATAGCACCGGAAACCATTCCCCCAGCCGAACAGGCACCAGAGAGGTCAAGCAATAACGAATCAGTAACCAATCCCACCATCGTGAAAATGCTGGAGGACCTCACCAAAAAGGATTGAGTCAGACGAGAAAATGATAGCATCCAACGATAAGAAGGTCGAGACTTATAACTTCAGAGTCAACCAAATCCCGGGCGCGCCCCCGGTCCTGAAGGGTGTATATTCGAGGAAGTTCGTGCAACAGCCATTCCCTGAGGAAGCGGCTCCAAAACCCATTCTAAAGAAGTTCAGAATGCCAGAACTCCCAAAATACAATGGGACCACAGATCCTAACGAACACATCACTGCCTGTACATGCGCGGTGAATGGCAATGACATAAAAGATGATTAGATCGAGTCCATCTTATTGAAGAAGTTTGGAGAAACACTCTCAAAGGGGGGCATGATGTGGTACCACAACCTTGCTCCCAACTCTATAGATTCGTTCGCCATGCTAGTAGACTCCTTCGTAAGGTCGCATGCCGATGCGATCAAGGTAGCAACAAAAAAGTCTGACGTATTCAAGATTAAGCGGAGGGAGAACGAAATGCTGCGAGAATTCGTCTCATTTCCAGATAGAACGGATGGAACTACCCCCGATCTCTAATGACCGGGCAGTGCAGGCCTTCACTTAAGGCCAAAATGAACAAAGCTCGATAGCCTCAAGGCAGATGAAAGAGAATCTGATCGAGTATCCTGCCGTAACCTGGTTGGACGTCCACAATCGATACTAGTCAAAGATCAGGGTCGAGGATGACCAACTGGGAGCCCCTTCGGGCTCAGTATACAGATTGTTACCGAAGGTGTCAGGATCTAATAAAGAGAGGTACCAGCCGTACCCCGATGGCAGGAAGTATGCTCCAAAACCCAATCTGCCTCGCAATGACCGATTGGTGAACTGGGGACAGAACCCTCAAGGACCGCTCAACAGAGGTGGCTTTGACGGGGACACGGGGCCAATGGGGGCACCTCGCCTATCGGAGTACAACTTCAACATCGATGTATCGGACATCGTGTTTGCCATTAGCAAAATTAGGGACGCCAGATGGCACTGGCCCGTACACTCGGATCCTTCCCAAAGGAACTACAACCTGATTTTCGAGTTTCACAACTTGCACGAGCACAGACTGAAGATTGCAGGAAACTCCGAGAGGAAGTGTCCCAACTGCTAGATAATGGGCACCTTCGGGAATTTCTCAGCAACCGGGCTAAAGGCCAGTCCCGAGAAAGAGAAACTACCAAAAAGAACAAAGCAGATGAGCTCAGACACGTCATCCACACGATTTTTTATGCTCACCCTCGAACGTATTTAAATAGGGGACAACATATCATTCTCCAAGCGAATGCCGGAACCAGAAAGTGCCATCGCCACCAAGGTATAATCACCTCTCCCCTTTTCTATCCTTTACTTCATGATAACTCTTGCACAGGCCAGCGAACAAGGCAATCAGGACGCCGCTCTGGCTCGAGGGCCCTGAGGTTTCAATGAGTCCGTTACACTCTTTTACTTTAATCGGTCTTTTATCTCAAAGTGGGTTTTTGCCAGTGAGGTTTCTAACGAGGCAACGCTCGTGCACTTCCTGAAAAGGATTCAATAAGCCTATCAGACTTTCTTCGCAATAAACCCCGTATTGGGAAATGATAAACAAGTTTCTAATAGGAAACGATGTTCCGGGCCAAACGATCGAACGAACCGTGTCCGCATAAGCCGGGCTTACGGAAACACAACGACATGTATTAACACCAAGCAATCAAAGAATATCTTTCACCAAAAGCGTCTCGTACTCTAAAAGAAAGTTCAACACACTGACGGTAGGGATCTCTCAACCAAGTACGGCCCAAAATACTCAAGAGACTTAGCATCAACGATTTAGCACCCGCACGACCTCAGGGTCGGAACTCCATGCTCATAAGGCCTCAACGAGGCAATTTCGAGTTCACAAGTAATGACCTTTGAGCCTAATAAAACTCGATGAATCGAAAACTTTCATCAAATTGCCATACACTGGAAAACCCGAGGTCGTAAGACCCCGAGCGGGCAGACTTGGTCTAACCAAAGCTATTGTACATAGCAACAAAAACTATAAGACCTCAACAAGCATGACAAACTGTAAGACCTCAACAGGCATGACAAACTATAAGACATCAACATGCATGAAAATTTTGTAAGACCTTACTACAGGCATAAAACTCAATCCCGAAGTTTAGGCTATATGTCGCATTTGTAAGACTCCCGAAAGGGCATACCCTCGATGTAGATGCCTAAACTAACACTCGGGATCAAAAATGGCTCCGGCAAACACATATGACTATGGTCAAAATGGCTACACCAGCCAAATTAACACGACCCGGGGATGCCCGACCGTTGCTAACAAAATCACAAGACATTGCTTCAAATCTACTTCAAAAAGAACCAGTTAACACAAGCTACCCTCAACAGGAAAAACGAGCTTCGACCATGTCAGCTCCAAATCACAAGGCTTCGAGCTACTAAGCCTATGACCTAAACCTCCCGAGGTTCTCGAAAAATCACCGCTAACAACTGGAAATAGAGGTTCTTCCCGAACCGACAACGGGTTAGGCAAAATCATTTCAAAAGGACCTTAATGAGAGGAAAATAAAGCCTACACATGCCTAAGGGAAAAAACGTAAGAGCCATAGTCACTATCCAAATGAGCCTCAGGGCCACACACTAAAAGGTCGCAACGACCAAAAGCGTAAGAGCCTCTGTCGCCAGCTAAAAATTTGTAAACTTGAGGATTAAAATGAGCTCGATGCATAACCCTATTCGGAGACCGGATCCGAAATAGTTAACTATACATGCCCAAGGGTACAGTGTAAGAGCCATCATCACCAGCTCCACAAGGCTCAGGGCCACATACACAAAGGGCCACTTTGACCCAAGGCGTAAGAGCCATTGTTGCCAGCCTATGCAAATGTAAAACTTGGGGGCGGATTACAGGTTAAGAGATTTCTACCAATCTAAAGGTCGAATCGACCCGATTAGGATCTTGACGAACAGGAGTACAGAAGATGCAAATTATGGGGTTCCCCCTCTTATTTTTACATACTGGCGAAGAAGCGCAAGCTCAGTCTATAATATATTATGAAAGTTATATACACAAGAAGAGGGCAGGGACTAAACGCTCCCCCCCCTTCAACAACTATAGCCCGGTGGCTCCCTCCTCACCTTCTTAAGCATCGGAGATAAGGAACTTGGCATTATATTCCTCCCCTTTAGCTCGCTCAATCTCACCTGAGAGATCGAAGCCCCTTGCATGAATCTCGTCGAGGATTTCCCTCCGGGATCTGCTCCTCGCATTCTCCTTGCTATTGCTTGCACGATCAAGGGCCCTCTTCAGCTCAACTTTAGCAATGAAAGCACTCCTTGAATAGGCCGCCACTTTCTTTCTCGCCCTGGTATTACTCATTACAACCTCAGCCCGAACATTCACCACCTCATTTTTAGCCTTCGAAAGCTTGGACGAAAGCCTTGCGATATTTTTGCCCGAGCAGAATCGTTCGCACGAACGGTTTGGATTTGTGCCTCAAGAGAAGAAACCTTGGCTTGATCCCTCTCTTTGGCCACAAAATGAGCATTCGCATGCACCTGCAGCTCATTGAATTCGCATTTGACTCGACCAACCTCGCCCTAGAGCTGCCCCAGCTCATCCACCTTGTCATTCAACTGAAACATCAAAACATAAAGATACGAGGATAGAAAGGGAGTGCAAGCCAGCATGAAATGCAGGGTACATATTTCTCCAGGCGTACTTTGCGGGTCTGGCTCCGGTCCATCTTACACCACAAGGAAGTGAGCTCTCTTTCCTTCGCCGCACAAAGAAGCTTGAGGGATTTATCCCTATCTAAAGGCTCCCGCAAAAGGGCCTTGCTTCGAAGCAGCTCGAATTTAAGCATGTCAAAGGCTTGTAAAAGAAATCCAAGGTAAAGAAAAGGAAAAGAATGGAGTCAGAACAATCTTACAGCAGTCAAAACTCACCGTGAGGCCAAAACACGGAGCCTCGCCGATGGCCGAAGCAACGTCCAAGGGCGTGCCACTTCCAGAAGGTGGCCGATCAACCAAATCGCTTCTCCTTAATCGGTAAGAGGGAGTCGCATCATTGCAAGCCTTTTCGCACCCCAGGACATCTTTCCTTTTATCAACACTCCTTGATCCCGACGCCGGCAATCTCTCCTCCTCCCCCAGAGGACACGACCTCACTTTGAAAGGACCTCCAACATCTACGACTGTTAAATCAAATAAACTAGCAAGAGAAGTGACTTTTTTAGGGGGGAGAGTGCTGGGCACCTACCACGATGCTTCGCCTCCCATCTCCATTTGGACAGATCTTGCCACCAGTGCCTATCGTAAATAGAGAAAGCTGCTAGCTTGATAGACCACTCGGCTAAATCGGGGACCTCGTTCAGTGACCAATGAGTTGCTACAAATAAAGAATAGAAAGATATTGTTACAAAGACTACCTCTGGTCAAAACGAAGACAGTTAATACGAGACACCTACGTATAAAGTTCCATTTTTCGGGAAATGGCAAAAATTCTCCAGGAATGACATAAGTCATTCAAATCTGAATGAAATGATTCTTCCATTACCAGTCATCATCCTCCTCGCTGCCGATTACAGGAGCTCAGGTGGATTGACGATGAAGAGAAATCAGGCCCTGGTAGTGCAATGGCCGATATAACCTCATGAGATGGCTGAGGGTAAACTCTATTCCGGCCTTACGCAAAATATCTCATCGCCTACATTATTTTCCAAAGGGAGGGATGAGCCTGCACTAGTGATACCTAATATCTCCGATACAAATCAAGCACGACCCGGTCGGGGGAACCCGACACGAAAACGTGCATGTATACGCTCAAAAATCCCTCGAGATACGTCATAATGCTCTCCTCAGGGAAGGCACCTGCAAAATCATGCCTTCCCCCCATCCACAATATTTTCTGATCATCTCGAGGTCTTCCTCTCCCACTGATGAAATGATCCTCGATACATGCTCCCAATGGCCCGAAACATTAGGAGGTTTCCCCGTCATAACAACTCTCCTTAAGGCAAGGCATCCCGAGCCTCGTTCACCTGATATCGGAGGCGAGCCACTGGTGCTGAATTAATATGGAACATATGAGGGACTCCCCTCCACCGATGATTGGACGTCGACGTAGCAGCTATGGCCACGGCAAAGTGGAGGGGGAGAAATGAGGATTTGAGCAAAAAACGTTTTGAAATAGGGGAGCAGAAGGACTAGCACGAAGCGCCAGGCTCTGCGGAAGAGATAGCCTTCTCAAAATAGCAAATTCGCCATTGTAGAGATGAATGAACAAATATATAGGGGCAAAGCAACAACTGGCCGCCTACCCAAGAGGGCTAATTAATTTTGGCCGCGTTAACGTCATCCTTTCCTAGGAAAATATACTGGCGGAATCAGCCCGGGAAGCCCCCCGACGCGACGAGCATCAGTTAGAGAGAAACTCTGGATTTAACCCCGGGACATGGCTAGTTTTAGGGTCCCGGTTGCTCTAAGGGTAGGTTCCGAAAGGCCAATGTCGAGAGGCAAGGCTAAAATGTGAAAGCAAAGGGGCAAAGAAAGAAGAGACTAAAAAGAAAAAAGGGGCTGACAGAATGAAAACCCCCCTTTTTACATTGTCCAAAAACATCTTTACACAACCCATCTCCCCGGGGGCCGTATACGAAGGTAAGGGAAGGGATACAAAATGACTTGGAGACTAGTCCTCATCGCCACTATCTTCACCCACATCGGAGGAAACTAAAAGTGCCAGTTCTCCCTCCACTTTACAGGCCTCCTTGAGATCAACTGACAGGTCGATACCTCTGGCTCCAATTTCCTCGAGGGTCTCTCTCCTCGCCTCCGCCTTAGCATGCTTAATAGCTTGGTTTAATTTCTGCTCAGCTGCTATTGATATGTCACGGGCTATTTTATGCGCTGTGGCCATATCCTCCTAATAAGTGATGACGTTTCGTTCGACCTCGTACTTAGCCACGGATAAGGAAACAACCTCTCTACGAACATCCTTTAGAAGATCCCGAGACGTTGCCAACTCCCCGGTCGCTATTTCATTTTGCTCCCTCAACCCGGAGATCTCCATATTTAGTTTTTTTATCTGTGAACAGCTCTAGTCGACCTACAAAAGAAATGTAAACCAATGTATATGGGGATACGAGAATAAACTTCAGGAATGAGTAAGGAAAAATATCTAAGCAGCAAGATCGGCCTTCTCCCAGAGCGCAGTTTCCAAAGAGGCTCGGAGTTCGCCTAGTTCTTTCCCTCCCCGTAAAAAGCGAGCCTCTGAATCCCGCAACTTTGAGGTAAATTTCTTACACTCCTTTTCATGATAAGAAAGCTCCCCGTAGAGCCGAATGATGGCATGATCGTACATATACTTGCACTACATCATAGCAAAAACGTTAGAAAGACTAAGAATAACGCTCGGGGATGAAAAACGGCTATCACCTATTGCATGAACTTCTCCGCCGCTTTGACGGCATCGAGAATACTGAGATCAGCATTATCACTAACAACATCCAAGATGTTGGCAATAGAGCCTCCCCCTTGGAGAGGAATCCCCACTATGACGCCGACCGTCCCTTGAGCATCCCGCAATTCCCCTGACGAAACATGGAAGCACGAGAGGAAGTCATTCATGTTGCCAACTTCCACAGGAAGAAATCCATGTTTCTGAAAGGCTCCGAGCCCCGACCCCTCAGGATCAATAGCAGCGGTCTCCCCGAGGGAGACTACATCAAATCTAGTTGCGTGATTTGAAGCTACATCAATATCCTCTTCGAGGGTTCCCAGTTCACGAGGTTGACCGAGGCGCCTGCAAGGCTCTCACATTTGACTTCATCCTCTGCTTTAGCAGGCATTCATCGTCATCCTCTCCCTCGGTGTCAGGATTCACCTCTGAAGTTGAAGTAGAAGTACTAGTAGCAGCTCGATGCTCAAGTAACCTGGTTTTTTTTGCCGCAGGAAGAAAAACAGATGTCGTGCTTTTCCTCTTCTTTCTTGTGTCAGGCTCCAAATCCCCTACTTCGCCACTAGGGGGTGGCCTCATCTGCATATTCTCGCCAAGACCTACAACAGCGCAGTAACCGCAAGACGCTTTCATTAAAGGCTCAGAAAGAAACACAAGTACAAGGCGTAGGCAGTAAAGGAATGTTACGATGATTCTTAGCCATCCAATGCTTCTTGGCCAGGTCGGTCCAAGACCGAACATGCTATGAGAACTTCTTGTCCAACCGCTTGATCCATTCTGACAAATTTGGAACTGCCTTCGGGTACCAAGCAGCGGCTGCAAGAAGTACAAAGAGAACATTATTTAGAAAGGAAGAATAGTTAAAAAGCGACTAAAGGGAAAAATTGCTCCGCTGGGTATTCCACCTCTCTAGAAAGGGCATCCTCTAGGCTGGAATGATATCCGAGGTCTTTAACCGGATAAACCTGCTTATCCATCCTCGATCCTTTCCTTCGTCGACGCTCGAGAATTTTTTTTGGACCGATGACGGAGTCTGATTAAACCTCGATAAAATCGAGGGTTGTACATCCTGATCTGATCAAATGATTGAGGGTAAGGATCTCACCCTCAACCCCTTCGGTGAAATGGCAAAGCATAAACACTATCCTCCAAAAAGAAGGGTAGATCTGACCAAGCGTCACTTGGTAGCGGTTGCAGAAGTCAAGGATAACCGGGTCAATCTCCACGGGTGAGGACTCGGAAGATTCATCGAGGACATAGGGAGAATGGGTAGGTGTACACGTGAAGGAAGCCGACCTTATGGTCCGTTATACTATCATTGGGACCAGGAATTTCCACCCCCTCTGCCTTGCTCCATTGATAGTCTGTTCTCACCTTGCTAATATTTGTCATGATACTAATATATCGGGATACGTGCTCACATCGGCCCGGTGTAGATGAAGGGACATCGACGTTAAAATCATCTGACATATCGAGGTCAAGTGGGTTACACTGTTCCAAAGAAGGAATCGCTCTGGTTGCCTACCTAGGTGGTCGATATGATAATGCAACATTGTTCCGCTGGGCAACCGTCGTATAAGTCCTAGCCATGTCAACGGTAAAAAAATCTTCCGTAAAAAGATGAAAGGGTGTAAAAGACAAAGGATTCTGACTCGTGAGCTTTGAAATGGCGTGAAAATAAGAAGTTTCAAGTAGCCGATGCATTTATAGGAACCGCTTGGGGAGCGGAGAGGACGCCAATTGCAGTTCGTGGGTTCCTCGATTATCGCATCTGATGGCAGCCTTGCACAGTTCTCTGGAACATAGCATTTAATTCTCTTGGATGATTAACATCATGACAATCCTTGCACAGTTCTCTGGAACATAGCATTTAATTTTCTTGGATGATTAACATCATGACAATGATGACCTTCAGACAACGGTTCAAGATCGTATCCTATTACTTCATTCTAGGAAACGCGGAGACTATCTGTATACGGTAAAATCGGAGGGACTGATTTCTCACCATTAGGGTGCGTTCGAGAAGTCATATTGGTACCTCGAGGCTGCAGGGTCGCGGTCAAGATCCCTCCCCCGAGGTTCATTCACGTCCGACCTAGTGAAGATTTTGTGGGTACGAAACTCTCGAGGTGAGCAACTGCCATCAGCAGAGTCTAGCATCGTGCCTATCCGTCCCATCCCCATGTATTTACACTTAATGTATTATGTACTATATTGTTTTCCCCCTCCTATATGAAAGGGGATCCTCGCCACCTTGTAAAGGGATGTTGTTGCATCCAAATATTCTGCACAATAGCAATAATATCTCTCTCTCTTTTCTCTCTAACTTACTCGAGGATACCTTTTTACATTTATCACTATCATACTTGTTCTTCATTTATTGCTTGGTATCAGCTGTAAATAGCTTTCTTTAATTATATATTAACTTTTATCCCCTCCCCGGTTTTCCCTGATAGCTTGAGCTCGAGCCAGATATCGATCTCGAGGTCTTCCATCGACCAGTCCGAAGTCTAGATAACGAGCCCTTCGGTTTGATCACTGCTCCGTTTTAGCTTGCATTTCTCCGTTAAAGTTCATACGCCTAGCATCAAATGCTCTAACAACTAGCATAAAAATAGATCACGTATTTTTAGAGTCTCATTTATAAATTTAATTATCGTTACCATTTTGACGTTAAACATATACATATATATATGTGGGGGGGGGGGGAATTCCACATGTGGCGAGACAAGGTGGGAATATTATAATGCACGTGTGGCGAGACAAGGCGGGTACTTACTATATTATTATTGCACACGTGGCGAGACAAGGTGGGCTATGTCAGGGAATGATTTGTGATGGACTGGGGCATTCTTGTTGTTAATAATTGTGTAGTGGTACACTTACCCGTGTGAGCTTTATCTTGTGAAAGTTGTGAGAAAACATTCTACGTGCTATCTGTTCTTTTTCTTATGCTCACTATCTGGTACGAACTATGTTAGGACACTTGCACAAGCATACACGTAGTTAAATACCCTTATTGAATAAGAAGTTTTCTTGATATTGTTGAGTATAGACGCACACCCTTGTTTACTTGCCTTCCATGTAAGAACGGATCTATTTGTCACGTGAGTCATCAGTGCAGTTATGAGTTGAATTAAGGGCATATGATGCCAAGTGTAAGGGTTCAGGTATGGAGACCCGTGATTTGCGATTTGTCCGAGGTTCGGTACCTTGTGGAA
Organism: Nicotiana glauca; assembly: GCA_026770625.1. NCBI lineage: Eukaryota > Viridiplantae > Streptophyta > Magnoliopsida > Solanales > Solanaceae > Nicotiana > Nicotiana glauca. Next base: position 103,328 of record MU754634.1, on the reverse strand, counting down.
TTTGTTGACTAAAACCTAATGTAAAAACGGTCGTAGTTGCTGAGTTATTACTTGTCCTTGTAATGTCTGTGATTTCAAATTTAGGTTGTTTTTCTGTTCACTCCTCTGTGTCATTATTATGCTATTCTGCCGATACTTATTGTTTCCTTTCTTATTGCAATTACTGTAATTTTAGCTATATCCCGTAGTCTTTTTGTAGATATCATACTCTGTTGTTCCTATAGTTATGCTTGTTCAGGTTATTAGACCAGTAGGTGTCTTGATTATTCCTCATCACTACTCCACTGAGGTTAGTCTTGATACTTACTAGGCACCGCTGTGGTGTGCTCAAACTACGCTTCTATACATTTTTGTGCATATCTAGGTATTTGATTGTTAGTAGCCGTGCAGATTATTGTTGTGGAGATTCAAGGCAAACGTGTTGCTGCGTTCGCAGGCTTTGAAGTCACCTTCTAGTTTTGTATTACATTGTTAGTCCTTATTTTAGAACTCTTGTATATAGAAGTTTTCTAGTGAGCACTCTGTAGAGCTTATGACTTGTACTACTGGTTTTGGGGTTTTAAATTCTAAAGAGATTTATATTTCAATTCGTTAGTTGTTATTTAAATGTTGTTTTCATTTCATTTAATGTTATGATTATCTAGTCCCTAAGACTAGGTGCCATGAAGATACCCACAAAGGGAAATTTGGGCGGTGATAGGACCAATATATTATACTCAAACTCCAATATATTATGCTAGAAGTCCAGTATACTGGAATTTCAGTATATTGTGCTGGAATATTTTTTGAATTTTGAATAGTGTTTATGTTCAGATTTATCTTTACATGAAAAGTGGCTAAATTTCGATTACTATTGAAACAATGGCTATTTTCAATGACCGCTTGTAAATTTGATTATTTTTTAATTTCTCCCTCATCTGTGACGACAATCCATAATTTATTGCAAAAAAGGATGATAGTGAGTTTATAGGTTTAATGGGCTCTTTCACATTAATAGGCTAGTATTTTAGGTTTGGCCCTTATATCGAGTTTATAACTGTTTATATATGAACAAGTTGATCAACGCTTAAGGCCGTGATTTGAAGTGGTGGGCATGGTGGAGGGATACGAGTGGTGGTTTGGACCAAGAAAGGGGTGTCAATTGTGACTAAATGGGCTATAAAAAAAAAGATGCCAATTGTGACCAACTATACTAGAGAGGTGCCAGAAGGATTCACGAGGTCATTGACGTCCTCGAGTGGGGGTGATTGTTAGGAGCAGGGTGTTCATGGTTTGATTATGACCGATTTTTCCCTGAAATAAAAAAATCAAACCAAGTAAGTTGATTTTTCAACTATTGGAATCAAACCACCAATTAAGTCCATTTTTTGTCGATTCGGTATATCAGTTTTTGTTGGTTTTTCATTTTTTTCTACTAGGAGGATTAATTTAATCAATTTGAGGGGGCAATGCGTAAGATGAGCAGGGGCAAAGTGACTGGGCCGAATGAAATCCTGGTAGTGTTTTGGAAGAGTGCGGGCAAGGCAGGCTTGGAGTGGCTCACTAGGATATTTAATGTCATTTTTAAAACGAAGAAGATGCCCGACGAGTGGAGGTGGAGCACAATGATACAAGAACAAGGGTGATATCCAGAATTACAATAACTATCGTGGTATCAAGCTGCTTAGCCATACTATGAAAGTCTGGGAGAGAGTGGTAAAGCTAAGAGTGAGGAGGAGTGTGTCTATTTATGAGAACCAGTTTGGTTTTATGTCGGGGCGTTCGACTACAGATGCCATCCACCTTGTTAGGAGATTGATGGATCAATATAGGGAGAGAAAGAAGGACTTGCGTATAGTGTTCATGACTTAGAAAAGGCATAAAATAAAGTTCCTAGAGAGGTTTTGTGGAGATGTTTGGAGGCTAGAGGTGTACATATTGACTATGTTAGGTTGATTACAGACATGCATGATGGAGTAAAGACCCGAGTGAAGACAGTGTGTTGGGACTCAGACCATTTTTCGGTTATGATGGGGGTTTTATCAGCGGTCGGCACTTTGCCCTTTTTTGTTTTCTCTGGTGATGGACACACTGATGCACCACATCTAAGGGGAGGTGCCGCGGATGATATTGTACTGATTGACGAGATGCGATACAGTGTGAATACGCAATTAGAGGTATGAAGGCAGACCCTGGAATTTAAAGGTTTCAAGTTGAGCAGGACTAAGACAGAAAACTTGGAGTGTAAGTTTAGTGGCGAGACTCAAGGAGGGGAAGGGGAGGTGAGGCTAGACTCTCAGGTCATCCCTAGGAGAGGGAGTTTTAAGTAACTTAGGTCTATTATTTAGGGGGATGAGGGGATGTGGAGATTGATGGAGGTGTTACATATCGTATTGGGGCGAGATGGATGAAATGGAGACTTACTCTTGGTGTTTTGTGTGATAAGAAGGTGCCACCAGCTTAAGGGTAGGTTTTACAGAGTGGTGGTCAGACCAACGATATTGTATGGGTCTGAGTGTTGGCCATTCAAGATCGCTCATGTCCAAAAGATGAAGGTAGCAGAGATGAGGATGTTGAGATGGTTGTGCGTACACACCAGGTTAGATAGGATAAAAAATGAGGTTATTCGCGACAAAGTAGGTGTGGCCCCTATTGAGGACAAGATGTGGGTAGTGACGCTTAGGTAGTATGGTCATGTGAGGAGGAGGAGCACAGACACACCGATGAGAAGGTGTGAGAGGTTGACATTGGAGGGCCTAAGGAGAGGTAGAGGTAGTCCAAAGAAGAGGCGGGGAGAGGTGATTAGGCAAGACATGGTGCTGCTTCAGCTGACCGAGGACATGACTCTTGATAGGAAGATATGGAGGTTGGGAATTAGGGTAGTAGAGTAGGTAGCCCAGAGTGTTCATAATAGTAGTATGGGCACGCAGTCTTGCTTTCTGTTGGTAGTAGATTTTTATTACTAACCGTTATTTTCTTTCATTGTTGATCACCTTATTGTCTTGTTATTTTTATTCTACTTTTATATGGATTTTTGGTACTGTCCATTCTTGTTTGTATTTTTATTAATATGGTGCTTATACTTTCCTGAGCCGAGGGTCTATGGAAAACAACATCTCTATCCTCACAAGGTAGGGGTAATGTCTGCGTACATACTACTCTCCCAAGATCCCATAGTGTGGGATATTACTGGGTATGTTGTTGTTGTTATTTATCAATTTTTTCTTAAATATGAGACATACACTACCAAGCACATGTCCAACGACTATATTTTTAACATAACACTATCAAACTAATTTCTCTTTGATAAAATCATTTACAAGATATATTGATGATAATTGAATCAAATAATGATGAATAATTTAACGACCCAACTAAAAATAAATTGCGTTTGAAATAAAATAGATTCTTTTACTTAGAAAAATAAAAGAAAAAAATTACCAATCAAACTAGAATGTAAAGGCAAAGAACTAAACTATTATAATAGCAAAGAAGTAGACTAAAAGTGCAAACGATTAAGATGTACCATACAATTTACTTTATATAAAAAAATCATATATATAGGTAATCAATTTTAAATAGTTACTTCTATAGTCGATTTTTCTAGTTATTTTTTGATTAAAATCAAAACCAAACAAAATTTGATCAGTTTTCAAAATTCAAAATCAAAACCAAACCATACCAAAAAGTATCGATTTTTTTTTTTATCGATTAAGTTTGATTTTCGGGTGGTTCGATTTTATGGACTCTGAATACCTCTAGTTAGGAGCCAATTAAGTCCCTCGTTGGTCGTCAAGTAAAATGAAAATAGTTAATAGGTTAAATGAGTCCTCCAACAAATATGCCACTCTTTTGGGTTAAGCTTTCATATTCCGTCTATGACGTATTCTCCTAAAACAACCATATTATATGCGGTCAGGCACGTTCCTATATAAGATGACCCCTTTTATACGGCCTCTGCAATTTGACAATTTGACAAGTTCGTGAGATCAAATCATAGTCATGGCGTACATGTGGATGGCAAGTCACAAATTTAACTAACTAATGGGAAATTATATTACTCGTCATTTTATGAGACAAAACAAGAATACCTAGAACATGGCAAGATAAACAAGAGAAACCATAAGCCTTTTATTTTCATTCATCTACTCTAGAGAAAATTACTTAAAGCTAGTTTGGCCAAGCTGTAAAAACCAGCTTAGTTTGAGAAGTGTTTTTTCTCAAAAGTAATTTTGGTAAAAAATAATTTATGTTTGGCTAATTAATTTAAAAAATACTCCTGAGCAGCAATTAGTGTTTGGCCAAGTTTTTAAAAACGGCTTCGAAGTGTATTTTTCTCAAAAGTGCTTTTCAAAAAAAGTATTTTTGGAGAGAAGCTACCTTTTTTTGCTTCTCTGAAACTGCTTCTGCTTCTCATAAAAAGCACTTTATTCTTCCAAAGGCTTGGCCAACACACTTCAACTCTGAAAAAACATATTTTTTTTTGAAGAAAAAAATTGCTTTTTGTTTAATCCAAAAATAGATTTCTCTGTCAAACTCATATCAAGAAGAAATCGGGTTTCTAATAACTAAAATTTACCTCACTTCCTCACTAATTTGAAGAATAAGATAAATAATGAAAATAATTGATAAGGAAAGAAAATTCAAAGCAAATTGATATTCTCTCCCTGAATTGCGGTTGAAACCTTTTGAATAAAGTAAAAGAATAATTGTATATATTTACAAAAATCAGATACCATTACAAATGAGGACAAGGTCCTTATATAAGAGTACATAATTATAATAATTTTCTTACTTAATTCAGGCTTGTTAATGAAATTAATTGCCTTGATTACTCGTTACCCTATATAATTGTAACAGAAACATTAATGAATAATGATTTTCTGTAACCACGATTAATATCGATTTTTCTTCCTTATTAATAATAGATTCGTGCATCTTCACTCCTTTGTGGTCTTTGTCCATTGCATTCCTATTTATTCTTTTCCAGCTGTCAGGGACGATTTCTTTTCTACAGAAACACCGAGGGTGTTTCTCCCGTGCCTTCTTGAACTCTTTAATTCACCCGATTGAAGTTCCACCTGTCACCTTGATGGTAGTCCACGTGTCATATCTTTTTTCCACCAATACAGGTAGTCCCCCTACTTTATGAATATTCTCAATTTAATTTTTGGAAAGTGGTAAGTATTTATAGCGGAAATTCCTTGGCGTCTTTTCCCAAGTAACATAATGCCTTTCTCAGAACTGATACGACATACGTCATGTCTATTCAATGCTCTAGACACGTGCCCTACTGTAATTGGTTATGTGATTTTCAGCACTTTTTAGGGTTTTTCTACGGCTGCATTAGACACGAAGTGACAATTCATGATGACAGTTCATAATGATAAATTTTAATGATAGTTACTTTCTCCTATAAATACCTCATCTTACTCAATTTCGAAAGTCTCTTTTTTTGTCTTCCTTGCATTCATCTCCCTAGCTTTTCTTGTGTTTCTTCATCCTTTTCTTGTATTTCCTCCTTTAAATATGTCTTCGTGTTCTCAAAATACTCCATCATCGTCAGACTCGCGTAAAGTGGTGATAGTTGATGAACTTCCTCCTTCTACTGCCCCCCACTAGGAGTATGAGAGCTGGTAGACTTCGTAGTTTAGGTTCACTATCCACTCGAAGTTCTACTCCTCAAAGTAGTACTGCTAGACTGAAGATCGAGGGGAATAATTATTTGACCTTAATGAATGACATCATCCACTTTTCCCTTAAGGTGCATATTCACTTACTTATTTCCTTTCATTCTTTTCTCATTCATAACTCCCCTTCTTTTGTCTTTTTGTAGATCAATTTAAGATGTACTAAGCTTATGAGAAGAATTTCTTAGACAGATGAACAAGTGATTGAATTGCACACCGAGGCCGATAATTGGAAAGAAAAATTTGAAGGCTTTCAACTGGAGAAAGACGTTCTTACTGAGGAGAAATGAGCTTTACAACAACAACTGAGGATGATCTCTGATGAACTAGCAGTTTTAAAAGCTTCTTCCAATCATGTTGAGAAAGACAAGGATAGATTGGAATCCTCCTTTGATGAACAACACTCCAAGGCAACTGAAGAGATAAAGAGTTTTCTAGAGCTCCTTAATCAAAAAGAGGTGTACGGGGGTGATCTAGTATAGATGCTTACCCAGGCTCAAGAATACATCCGCGCCTCTACAGATAAGATTCAGTTCCTTGAAAGTTCTCTTACTCCTTTAAAGGCAACTTATGAAAACTTACAAGCAAAAAAAGAAGAGTTGAAGGCTGAGATTGAGCGGTGGGAGAAGGATTACGAGGCCCTTGAAGAAAAGTTAATACTTGATGTTAGCTGGGCTTTCTTGAACACTTGTTTCGAGACCCTAACTGAAGCTAGACAAGAGGTTTTTGACCTCAATGCTGAAATTGCAAAGGCTAAAGAGATGATTGAACATACTCAGCAACGTTAAAGCTTCTTTACACCCGAGGATTAAAGTTCCAAGGGTGACGGTGATAGACTTGCTCGTGGTGAAGCTAATATTCAACCATTATCTTCTCAAGTTAATCCTTCTGCTCCCGTAGATGATGCTCCCTAGTTTTTTCCCTCTTGTCCTTTGTTGAATTTTTGTTTTTTGTTTTTCTTGGAATTCTCTTCTTGTGTCTTGGATAATTTTTGGAAGATTTTTCACCCCTATTTTTGGGGTGATGATAAAATTATCTTTTTGCTGCATATTATGCTTTTTGCTCTTTGAGTTTTCTTTGGAGCTTATACTTACATTTAAAATGCTTTAGTGGACCCTAGCTTCAACATGCATGAGTTTTTATAAAATAGGGCCCTATTATATTAACAACACTGATAAAGATGACGTCTCATCTTCATATTGGTGCGAAGATATGAAATATAAAGTTATTTTAAGAAGTTGTATTTTTTGAACTTTCAAATAAGTAAGTTTGTACAATATTTTCATTACTGATTTTTTTGTAGCAAGTTTATAAATTTGGGTATATTTTCCAGTGACTAAATTTATAGCCTTAACCTAGAAGCTCGTGAGAATATTTTGCACTTTCTATTACCCATCCTTTTTGCGAGCTTGAATGCCTTTGAAATATTTTCTTCAAGGTTATAATTATGGTTGAACTATGCTATTGGTATACATCTATATGCATAGACCCCCAATGTTAGAGTATTGAAGGATGAGATCTCTAACACTAGATAAATTCTTTACTTTTGGTCCTTTCCCTGAAAAAGGAAATACATACGAGACTCGTAGATAATCTTATAGATGATGACTGCATGACCCTTTTGCCATCAGAAATATTGTAACCTAGACCATAAATAATTTATTATTTCGCGTGTCTTTCGGGTCTAATTTATTTATTTGATATGGGCCAACTTTTTGAGTATCATCTAAAATGGCTAGTAAAATTCAAATGAACAAAATACAATCGAACTTGCGTAATACCTGACCGTGGGTATTAGCCTCTTTTCGCAACAATACTTATTAAAATGGACTGCATTCCAATGTGATGGTAACACCTTGCCATCCATGGTTTCCAACTCATGTGCTCCTTTTCCAGCAATGGCTCTATCCCTATACGGGCCTTTCCAATTTGGACTCAACTTTCATGCGTTTTCCACTTTTATTGACCGGAAAACCTTTTATAGTATGTTCAATTATCTACTTTTGACCAGCATCTAAATTAATGCTACTTCCCTCCTTTTTTCTATCAAATTCAAATTTACTCGTAACTTTTTTTTATTTGTTGCTTCAGTAGTATGTGTGTACCTCGTGCTTGGTTCACCTATCTCCCTCAGAATTAAAGTTTTTGTTCCGTACACAAGTGAAAATAGGGTTTCTTCCATACTAGTTTTTGTTGTTGTTCGGTAAGCCCTTAGCACACCAGGTATAACTTTTGGCAATTTGCCTTTTGATTTTTCCAATCGCTTTTTTAAGTTGTGATGACCTTATTTGTCGAATCAGCTTGCCCGTTATCCATTGGGTGGTAAGGTGCAGAAGTGATTCCTTTAATCTGATAGATTTGGAGAAAGGCAATGACTTTCATACCTATGAACTATGGGCCATTGTCACAAACGAACTCTTTTGGGACTCCAAATCGACATATAATATTTCTCAAAATGAAATCCATAACTTCCTTTTCCCGCACCTATTTAAAGCACCTGCTTTTATCCATTTTCAGAAATAATTCATTAGAATTAACAAGACTCGTACATTTCCCTTAGCTTAAGGGAAATGCCCTACAAATCCCCCATTTCATGAAGGGCTATGGTGATATAACTGAATGCAACAGTTCCGTTGGTCGATGTATATTATTAGCGTATAGTTGACATTTATCATACCTTGCTATGAAGTTTTTTGCTTCCTCTTTCATTTTTAATCAATAATATCAAGCCCTTATTAATTTCTTCACCAACGATCCTCCCCCATGCATTATTACCACAATGTCCCTCGTGTAGTTCTCTCATTACATATTCCATTTGTGATGGTCCAAGGCACCATGCCAAAGTTCTACCAAACATTTTGTGATATAAGTTCCCGCGGATCAACCAATATTGAGAAGCTTTAAACCGTAACTATTTAGATTTCTTCTTATCCTTAAGCAAAATACCATACTGCAGAAAGTTCACAAATTTATTTCTCCAATCCCAAGTTAAATTATTGAAATTTACCTCACTTTTGGTTTGGTTAAGGGCTGAATGAAATAGATGTACCATAACAACATTTTCTGCGTTTGTTGCATCAGCGACAAATGTGAGATTCGCCAATGCATTTGCTTCTACATTTTCCTCCCTGGGTATTTGCACAACTTTCCATGTCTGAAGTGGCCTAAGCAATTCTCGTACCTTTTCGAGGTACTGCTACATTTGTGTTTCTTTTTCCACGTATGTCCCCTGTATTTATTAACTACTAGCTGCGAGTTACTTTTGATCACTATTTGTTCAATACCAAGTTCTCATGCGAGTTCCAAGCCTGCAATCACAGCTTGATACTCTGCCTCATTATTAGTAATTGGGTAGCATTTTTTTGCCTGTCTTCTGACTTTTCCCAAAGGTGGAATTCAAACAATCCCCAAAACGTCTACTTTAAAATTTGAAGAACAATTAGTAAATAAAATCCAAGTCCCTGAATTAGCTATAATAAATATTCATAGTTCTTTTTCTGCTTCAGGAACTAAGATCGAATTAAAATTTGTTAACACCTGAGATTTTATAGCAGTTCTAGACTGATATATAATATCACTGAGTTCTATAGCCCTTTTTAGCTATACTACCTGATAATTCATGTATATGCAATATATTCCTCAGTGGGAAAGCAGTATATTCCTCATAACTTTTTTGATGCCACAATTAATGCTAAAGCAAGTTTTTCTAGGTGAGGATATTGTGTCTCAGTATCTAGTAAAGACTTACTAACATAATGAATTGGAGATTATTTACCTTTATCTTCACGTACCAATACCGCGCTTACCGCTACTTCTGACACATTGAGGTAGAGTAGCAACCTCTCTACGTCTTTTGGTTTTGCTAACAGAGGTGGATTTGATAGATATTCCTTTAAGTTCTCCAAAGCTTGTTGACACTCGGCAGTCCATTCAAACTGATTCTACTTTTTCAATACTTAAAAGAACTTAAAGCATTTTTCTGATGACTGAAAAGCTTGTTCAAAGGTCTCAGACAAAAGTTGAAAATGATCCCCCGCCTGTGTTGACTTGAGCAACATATTGTCTTTGTATACTTTCATAGTCTTTCCTAGGTGTTCCTGAAACCTTTTGTTCACCAATCTCTAATATGTGGCTGTAGCATTTTTCAAATCAAATGGCATGACTTTGTAGCAATAAGTCATCATGTCTGTGATAAATGAAGCTTTCTCCTCATCTAGAGGATCCATTTTTATCTAGTTATAACCAGAATAAGTATCTAAAAAACTTAAATGCTCATGACCTACGGTAAAATCAATTAATTAATCTATGTGTGGTAAAGGAAATTGTCATGACCGAAGTTCTTCCTCCGTGAATTGTCATGATGGTACCTAGTCTCTACGACTAGATAAGCCTAACAAATTGCGAAAAAAGGAAGAGAAATTCAAACTGGCAAGTGGTGGATAAAAACATAATAAAAGAGTTTTAAATGCCGCTTGGCATATACAATACATACTCTCAATACTGAATCAAACTCCCAAAACCCGGAATCTCATGAAATCACAAACAGCGCTCCAGAGCCTTGTAGACGTTGGCTATGATCGTGGGGACTATGGTAAATGTCTGTCCATTAATCCTTTCCATCAAAGTCTTGGTGACCATGGCCAACCTAGTGTGGATTCTTCCTTTTTTCATTGGGAACACTATCAGGCCTAAGAAGCACACAATGAATACGAACACTCTATGGTGGATGTGACCCAAAGAAGTGAGAGAGATATCATCATGGTAGGTACGAAAAGACTTACTATGGTTATACCTCTCATACAGGTATTCGAAAGGTATGTAAGACTCCTTCAGGAACACTAGGTCGACATTCTTCTTCAGACCTATCATCTTTTAAAATCCCTTGCCAGTACGATTTTCTGGTACCAACAACCCGAGACTATCCCAAGTCAAACACGCAAGCCCTCCAATTTCTTCTAGAAGTGGTGTCATTTCTATGTCACTGAAATGAAACACATCCCTTTCACTCTCCTAGAATAAAGTGGCAGCCTCGATCAACTTATTGTTTGGCTCAATATCTAACAAGGAAGGCAGGTTACCCAGGTACTTTCTAACATATTTCTTGTCACTTGAGGAAAGGTCCTCCCACCAATCTAGCAGTAATGGTGGGATGTTTCTAACCATACTGAATCTGGGGACCTCGTACCTCATTTTCTGTAAAACAAAAGGGTTAGGCCTTACCCCCACCAGACTCGACTATTTCTACATTTACGATCTGCATATCAATATTTAGTTCTCCAAATTAATGTACAGAACGTGGTTATGTCCATTGGGATTATGGAAAACCCGATGGACTTTTGGATAAGGCTTATCTTAAAGGATCATTATGTGGACAACATATTGATCCGACTAGGTTTGACCATGATGAATGCACAATTTTGACCAGAGTAAGGCTACTACGGGGTTTTAGACTGGTACCCTCAAGCGGACAACTTAAGGGGGAAAGCATGGAACCATCGACTACACTACTGATCGAATGGTTTTATCACAAATAAGCCTTTTCGAATTTAAGGGTAATAAATAGGAAGAACGCAACAACTCATTAAGCTTTGCTATAGGATTTGATACGCATGAGTGGAATATGATGTGGAGCATGATTTATGCAGCAATTAATAACATTTAGTCAAGTATTTGCACATAAGAAAATAAATACGATATTTAAATAATTAAAAGATAGTTACAGAAGAAAAAAAAGGCAAGTCAATTTCAGGGATAAAGAATCATAAATATTGAAAAGAAAACGGACAGTTAAATTCAAATAAGGGAGAAGGATGCGGGATAAAGCATACTTGGACTAATTCATAAAAAATAAGTTTGTTATGGTAAAAGCCTAAAAGTATCCCCAGTAGAGTCCTCATGCTATCGTGCCCCCTTTTTTCCTCCCTTTTTACAGGGAAGAAAAGGTCCGGGTTTCGACATTCATGGTGGTAATAACTCATTTTCTTTTGGGAATTGGGTATTTTGAAGAGTCGCCACCTAACGGATTATGGTGTGTTAGGGCACCTAGAGCGACTAACTCTTGGATTGGTTTGCGTTACCAGGGATTTAGGGTAAGGGCTCGAAATAACCTTAAGGGAAAAGTGTTAGGCACCCTTCTCGGTCCACAACTGTGGGTCCCAGCCGAACTTATATTTATGAATTAGTCCTTTAATAGATAAGTAGTCGAAACAAATAATTGCAAATAAAGCATGTTAGACATTGCATGATTCAAATAATGAAACAAAGGAAAGACTTAAACAAGTTGTATACACATGGAGAGTAAAGTTTAAGCGAAGGAAACTTGGGAAGGAGGGGTTCTAGGTTGGTTATCCTACAGGATCACCCCATGCAATTCCCGGTAAAAACTCCTCAATGAGGGGCTACACATGACATTATTACGTACTCATCATATCTCGTTCTACCCAAGTCTGTCCTTTAAGCAGTAGAAATACAGTTTCAAAGTTGCAAAATTTCAAATATCCCTATAGGCTTGCCTAAACACCGAACAGTGATGTCCTAAGAGCATGATAACTATGCTTGATGAAGTAAAATGGTGAGAAGTGTTTTTTTTAAACGGACTCTTGTGTCCCTAAAAGCATGCTTGCTAGCAGTAGTGAATAATGGCAGTGTTTAGAAGATCGATTAAAGAAGCGGGCAATTGATCAAACCAATTTCAAACGAAGTAACACGAATTAGACTGACTTGTGTAACTAAATTGATTTTAAGTTCTATATGCAGGATTTCTAATTTTTTGATTCCTATAGGCATGGTATCTAATTATTAAGAACTGATGTTAGAAACTTATAGTCATGATATCTAATGAAAACAAATGTAAATACACATTCTAACAGAAACTGAATCTGATCGCATTTTATAAGTATGGTATCTACTTATGAAGTTGATTTTTAAACCTATAGACATGATTTCTATTATTGGAACCACTTAAACCTTATAGGCATGATTTCTAGCATGGTAAGGAAAACATAACAAGTATATTAATGTGTCACGACCTTGATTTCCCACCGTCGGGAATCGTGATGGCACCTACTAATACGAGCTAGGCAAGCCAATTAATAGTACAATATACCCTTTTACCCATTCTATATTAATTAACAATTTCGAAGTACTAGCATTTAAACAGCGGAAGTTAACATAAGCGGAAGAAAAACAACAAACTATCTGAACATAAATATCTAGTACAACTGTTTGAGTCTCGACTACCCAGAACTGGTGTCACAGTTTCACATACGGTCTAAGAATACTACAAATAAAGGGTCTGAAGAAATAAATACAACATTGTCTCTAGAAATGCCTAAAAGAAACAGGAATAATAGATAGAAGGAGACGCCAAGGCTTGCAGACGCCTGCAGGACTACCTCGGGTCGCCTGATGATTAAGAATCAGCAATCTCACTGCGGTCCGAAGTCCACAACACTGGGTCTGCACAAAAGAGTGCAGAGTTTAGTATTAGTACAACCGACCCCATGTGTTGGTAAGTGTCTAGCCTAACCTCGGCGAAGTAGTGACGAGGCTAGGACCAGACCACCAAATAAACATGTGCAGTTATATATTATACAGCGGAAAGTAAAGCGGGAATAAACAAGTAAAGATGGGAGGGGGGAAATATCCTTCGGGGAATAACAGGTAAAAACAGAATATCAAGAGAACTATAAAGGAATCAAAATCCAACCACCAACAAGAATAAGGAAAATAAAGGCAGATTTCACATTCTTTTCACATCTTGTTACAGGCGTGCAACCCAATCCCATTTCCTGTATCTCGTGGCAGGCATGCCACCCGCTCCTATTTCCTTATATATCGTGGTAGGCATACCACCCGCTACCATTTCATTATATCTCGTGGTAGGCGTACCACCCACTCCCATTTCATTATATCTTGTGGTAGGCGTACCACCCACTCTCATTTCATTATATGTGGTGGTAGGCGTACCACCCGCTCCCATTTCATTATATCTTATGGTAGGCGTACCACCTGCTCCCATTTTATTATATCTTGTGGTAGGCGTACCACCCGCTCCCTTATACAAGAAAACAATAATCACAAGGAATCTCGGCAAGGGAACAATAATATCAAAAAACATCCCGGTAAGGAAGCAATGATATTTCAACAATATCCCGGCAAGGGAGAAACAGTTATAACCAAACTTGTTACAACACCTAACTACCTCAGCTATAACTAAACTTGTTACAACACCTAACACAAAGAACCATCAACTTAAGCATATGTAACATCAATTAAGAACACAATGCAAGGGAACCACAACTCAAAAATAGCCCGTTAAGGGGCAACATAATGATCTTTTCTCTTTCTCACTTATACTTTCATAATTCGTTATACAAAGCCAACGCTCCTCAATGTACATAGGTCACAATTCTTTCCACAACTTTACACAACAAATATAAATCTTCACAAAGGCATGAATAATACAACAAAGTCATGAAAATCACAATATAGGACTCACTGTCATGCTTGACACCAGCGTATAGATACTCATCACCATGCCTATAAGTCGTACTCAACAAGAAGTAAATAGCAAATTGGACACAACTCCTAATCCCTCAAGCTAAGGTTAGACCAAGCACTTACCTCGAACTTCCACGGCCAACTCAAGCCTCAAACACTGCCTTTCCTTTCGAATTCGGCTCCAAATCAATCGTATCTATACATAATCGACTTCATAGCATCAATAAATGCTAAACAATTCAATTCCAATGCCTAATTATAGCTTTCTAATCATTCTTTCTAAAAATCGAAAAATCAACCTCGGGCCCGCTTGGTCAAAACACGAGGTTTGAACCAAAATCCAATCCCCCATTCACCCACGAGCCCGAATATATAATAAATTCCAAAATTTGACCCCAAAACGAGGTCTAAATCACAATTAATCAAAAAGCCTTAACTCTACCCAAATCCCTAATTTTTTACCCTTAATCTCATATTTTAGGCCTAGAAATCTAGTGGGTGTTGATAAAAATGGAAAAAAACAAGTTAAAGATTACTTACCTAAGAGATTATGGTGAGGAAATGCTTCAAAAATTGCCTAAGAGCTTTGGAGTAGAAGAGGTTTATGAAAATTTATGAAAATCCTGTAAGTGTTCTGTTTTGGTATTTTAAAAATCACCGAGCGAAAACACTCATCGCGTTCGCGATGGGTTAGGCTTGATAAGCCTTCGCGTTCATGGAGTAGAAACTCCTTGAGCCTCGCATTTGCGGAGTAGAAACTCCTCGAGCCTCGCATTCGCATTCCAGATATCGCATTTTCCTAGGGTAATTGCCCCACCCCCTGCCCAGGCTCAATTGGCGTTCGCGTTCGTGTGGCCAGGACCGCGTTCACGAAGGGATAACCCTCCACTGCCTCGCGTTCACGTAGAAGGAATCTGGCACTTGGGATAATTTCCTTACGCGTTCACGAGGGGGACCACGTGAACGTGAAGGGTAAAATCCATGGGCACTGAACAGCAAAAACCTGCAACTTTTCTTAAGTCAAAAACTTCCCGAAACACATCCGAAACACACTCGGACCCTCGAGGCTCCTAAACAAACATATGTACTAACTCAATGGCATCATAAGACCTTATCTGTGAGATCAAATCGCTAAAATAACATTATTAATAACGAATTAAACCTCAAAATCAATGAAATATTTCAAAACTTCTTAAACCTCAAATTTTGCAATTTAGGTCCGAATCACGTCAAATGACATCTGTTTTTCACCAAATTTCACAGGATCATCTTAAATCATATATAAGACATGTACCTAGCACTGGAACCAAAATACGGGCCTGATACCAACATGTTCTAATCATATTTCATTTCAATTTCCTTTAAACAAATTTAAGAAAACAATTTTCTTTAAAAATTCATTTCTCAGGCTTGGGACCTCGGAACTCGATTCCGTGCATACGCTCAAGTCCCATATTTTTCTACGGACCCTTCGGGACCGTCAAATTATGGGTCTGGGTCCGTTTACCTAAAATATTGACCAAAGGCAAATTTATTCATTTTATAGCCAAATTTTACCATTTTTCATAGATTTTCATATTTAAGTTTTCCGGATACGCGTCCGGACTGCGAATGCAAATCGAGGTGGCTCTATATGAGGTTTTCATAGACTAAGAAACACATAATTTAATTTAAAAGCAAGTGACGAACTTTTGGGTCATCACATCCTCCACCGCCAAAACAATCGTTCGTCGTCGAACGGATAGAAGAAGGAAGTACTTGAGTCAGGGAAAAGATGGGGATAAGGACTCCACATATCAGAATCAAACTCCCAGGTCAATGCCTCAGGAGGCTGACCTCTCCACTAAACACGAATAGAAGGAAAACTCTTCGATCTCAACTGATGAACCTACCGGTCTAGAATAGCCACCAGCTCCTCCTCATAAGACAAGTCCTTGTCCAACTAGACAGTGCTGAACTATAACACGTGGGATGGATCGCCGTGATACTTCCGAAGCATTGACACACGAAATATTAGATACACGACTAATAAGCTCAGCGGCAATGCAAGTCTATAAGCCACCTCTCCCACTCGATCAAGAATCTCAAGTGGACCAATGAACCTAGGGCTAAGTTTGCCCTTCTTCCCAAATCTCATCACGCCCTTCATAGGCGACACTCGAAGCAATACCCGCTCACCAACCATGATGCGAACTTTGCGATCGGCATAACTCTTTTGCCTGGACTGAGCTGTACGAAGCCTATCCTGAATGATCCTGACCTTGTCCAAGGCATCCTGAACCAGATCTGTACCCAACAACCGAGCCTCTCCCGGCTCAAACCATTCAAAAGGAGACCGACACCGCCTACAATATAAAGCCTCAAAAGGAGCCATCTGGATACTCGACTGGTAGCTGTTGTTGTAGGCAAACTCCGCTAAAGGCAAAAACTGATCCCACGAGCTCCCAAAGTCAATGACACAAGCTCGGAGCATATCTTCCAAAATCTTAATAGTTCGCTCGAACTGCCCGTCTGTCTGAGTATGAAATATTGTGCTCAACTCAACCTGCATGCCTAAATTTCGCTGAACTGCTCCCCAGAAATGCGAGGTAAACTGCGTACTTCGGTCCGAAATGATAGACATGGGCACACCATGAAGGCGAACAATCTCCCGAATATAGATATCAGCTAACTTCTCAGAAGAATAGGAGACTGCCATAGGAATGAAATGCACTGACTTGGTCAGCCTATCAACAGTGACCCATATAGCGTCAAACTTCCTCCGAGTCTATGGGAGTCCAACAACGAAATCTATAATGACCAGCTCCCACTTCCACTCGGGAAGCTCAATCCTCTAAAATGAATCACTAGGCCTCTAATGCTCATACTTAGCCTGCTGACAATTCAAACACCGAGCCACATACGCAACGATATCCTTCTTTATTCTCTGCCACCAATAATGTTTCCGCAAATCTAGATACATCTTCGCGGTGCCTGGATAAATAGAGTACCGGGAACTATAGGCCTCCTCTAAAATAAACTCTCAGAGTCCATCCACATTAGGCACACAAAATTGACCCTGCAATCTCAAGACTCCATCATCACCTAAGGTAACCCGCTTGGCACCTCCATGCTGCACCGTGTCTCTAAGGACACACAAATGGGGATCATCATACTGTCGATCACGGATACGCTTCAATAAAGAAGAACAAGTGACTGTGCAAGCTAACACGCGGCTGGGCTCAGAAACATCCAACCTCACGAACTGATTGGCCAAAGCCTGAACATCCAAAGCAAGCGGCCTTTCACCGACCGGAATATAAGCAAGACTGTCCATACTAGCTCACTTCCTACTCAAAGCATCGTCCACCAAATTGGACTTTCCCAGATGATATAAGATGGTGATATCATAATCTTTCAACAACTCCAACCACCTCCTCTGCCTCAAATTCAACTCCTTTTGCTTGAACAAATACTGAAGACTCTATGATCCGTGAACACCTCACATGCCACACCATACTGATAATGCTTCCAAATCTTCAATGCATGGTCGATTGCTACCGAATCCCAATCATGAACCGGACAGTTCTTCTCATGAATCTTCAACTGTCGCGAAGCATAGGCAATGACCTTGCCATTCTGCATCAACACTGCACCAAGTACAATACGAGATGCATCACAATAAATGGTATAAGGCCCTGAACCTGTGGGCAAAACCAACGCTGGTGTCATAGTCAAAACTGTCTTGAGCTTCTGAAAGCTCACCTCACACTCATCTGACCATCTGAACTGGGCACCTTTCTGGGTTAACCTGGTCATCGGGGTTGCGATAGATGAAAACCCCTCCACAAACCGACGATACTAGCCTGCCAATCCTAACATATTCCAAATCTCTGTAGCTGATGCTGGTCTAGGCCAGTTCTTGACTGTCTCAGTCTTCTTCAGATCAACGTGAATACTTTCTGTTGATACCACATGACCCAGGAATGCAACTGAACTCAACCAGTACTCACACTTCGAGAACTTAGCATATAATTTACTATCCCTCACGGTTTGAAGAACGTTTCCTAGATGATGCTCTTGCTCCTCCCGGCTGCGGGAACATATCAAAATGTCGTCAATGAAGACTATCACGGATGAATCCAAATAAGGCCTGAACACTCGGTTCATCAAATCCATAAAAGTTGCTGGGGCATTTGTCAATCTGAATGGCATCACCAAGAACTCATAATGACCGTACCGAGTGCGGAAGGCTGTCTTAGGGACATCGGATGCTTTGATCCTCAACTAATGGTAGCCGGATCTCAAGTCAATCTTCAAAAATACCTTGGCACCCAAAACCTGATTAAACAAATCATCAGTACTCGGCAATGGATATTTATTCTTGATTGTAACCTTGTTCAACTGTCGGTAATCAATATACATCCTTATCGATTCGTCCTTCTTCTTAACAAACAACACTGGCTCACCCCAAGGCAAAACACTCAACCTAATGAAACCCTTCTCAACCAAGTCTTGCAACTGCTCCTTTAACTCTTTCAATTCAGGCAGGGCCATACGACACGGAGGGATAGAAATAGGCTAAGTGCCCAGAGCCAAATCAATGCAAAATTCAATATCTCTGTCGGGTGGAATACCTGGCAGGTCTGCAGGGAAAACCTTACGAAAATCAAAAACAACAGGCACAGAACCAATAGGAGGAACCTCAGCACTAGAATCACGAATATAGGCCAAACACGCCAAACACCCCTTCTCGACCATACGTCGAGCCTTCACATAGGAGATAACACTATGGGTAGAATGACCAGGATCCCCTCTCCACTTTAAACGAGGAAAAACTGGTAAGGCTAAGGTCACAGTCTTGGCATGATAGTCTAAGATAGCGTGGTAAGGTGATAACATGTTCATCCCCAATATAATATTGAAATCAACCATGTCCAGAAGCAATAAATCTACACAGGTCTCAAGACCCCCAATCATCACAATACAAGAACGATGGACTCGATCTACCACAATAAAATCACCCACCGGTGTAGACACATAAATAGGAGCACTCAAAGAATCACTAGGCATGACCAGATACGGTGCAAAAAAAGATGACACATAGAAGTAGGTAGACCTTGGATCAAATAAAACTGAAGCATCTCTACCACAAACCAAAACAGTACCTGTAATAACTGTATCTGAAGCCTCAACCTTGGGCCTAGGTGGAAGAGCATAACATCGGGGTTGGGCCCCACCACTCTAAACTACATCTCTAGGTCAGCTTGCTGCTGTCTGGCCTCTACCTCTAGCGGTCTGAGCTCTACCTCTAGCACCTCTACCTCCACCTCTAGCACCTCTACCCCCACTTCTACCTGGCTGGGCGGCCTGTGGAACACCTAGTGCCTGAACCATAGCACGGGAACCCTGATGCGGAGAATTTCTCGAAGCTCGAGGGAAATCCCTAGAAATGTGCCTTGTGTCACCACAAGTAAAACAAGCCCTCGGCTGTTGGGGCTGACGACCCTGGAAACTCTGAATCAGTGGTGCACTGATAGGAGCTGGTGGTGCACTGTAGGACTGTTGATCAGAATAATGCATTTGAGAACCACGACCACTTGAAGCGTCGTGAGAAACCTTAAGTTCTGACTGAAAAGGCCTAGGAGGATGGCCTCTATCACACGAATCCCTGCCTCCAAATGAGGCACCACTGAGTCTGCCTGACTGATGGGGTCTCTTGTTTGCCTTATGACCTCCCCCTTGTGATAGCACCATCTCAACTCTCCAGGCTACATTGACTGCCTCCTTGAAGAATATATCACTCACAGTCTCTCTAGCCATCTGGAGACGAATTGACTGAATGAGTCCATCAATAAACCGTCTCACTCTCTCCCTCTCAGTGGGAAGTATGATAAGAGCATGGTGAGCCAAATCAATGAATCTAGTCTCGTACTGGGTGACAGTCATGGATCCCTGCTAGAGGCGCTCGAACTGCCTCTGATAGGCCTCTCACTGTGTTATAGGGAGAAACTTCTCCAGAAATAGCTGTGTGAACTGTTCCCAAGTCAAGGCTAGTGATCCTGCTGGTCTAGCTAAGCAATAACCCCTCCACCAAGACTTGGCAGATCCAGACAAGCGAAAAGTAGCAAAATCGACCCCATTGGTCTCCACGATCCACATGTCCCTGAGAACCTCATGACAGCTATCTAGATAATGTCGGGGATCCTCAAAAGATGCACCATTAAAAGTAGTAGTGAAGAGCTTGGTGAAACCTATCCAACCTCCACAAAGCCTCCGAAGACGTAGCTGATCTATCACCGGTCTGTGCTATTGCTCGGCTGAAGAAGTGGCATATGACCTCGCCATTCGTGAAAGGACAAGAGTAGAGGTTTCAATTCAGCATTGAGAGAAACAAATCGCACGACAAGGAAGAATAGAAGTGAAACTTTTCCTAACTTTGTAGCTTCTGGGGATAAATACAGACGTCTCTGTACCGATCCCTCAGACACTACTAAGCTTGTCTGTGAACCGTGAAACCCATGTAACCTAGAGCTCTGATACAAACTTTTCATGACCCAGATTTCCCACCCTCGGGAGTAGTGATGGCTCCTACTAATATGAGCTAGGCAAGCCAATTAATAGCACAATTTACCTTTTTAAACATTTTATATTCATTAACAATTTCTAAGTAATAGCATTTAAACAATGGAAGTTAACATAAGTGGAAGTAAAACAACAAACTATCTGAACATAAATATCTAGTACAACTGTTTGAGTCTCGACTACCCAGAACTGGTGTCACAGTTTCACAGACGGTCTAAGAATACTACAAATAAAGGGTCTGAAGAAATAAATACAACATTGTCTCTAGAAATGCCTGAAAGAAACACGAATAGTAGATAGAAGGAGACGCCAAGGCCTGCAGACGCCTGCAGGACTATCTCGGGTCGCCTAATGATCAAGAATCAGCAACCTCACTGCGATCCAAAGTTCACAACACTAGGGTCTGCACTCTTAGTATAAGCACACTGACCCCATGTGCTGGTAAGTGCCTAGCCTAACCTCGGTGAAGTAGTGACGAGGCTAGGATCAGACCACCAAATAAACTTGTGCAGTTATATAATATACAACGGAAAGTAAAGCAGGAATAAACAAGTAAATATGGAAAGGGGGAAACATGCTTCGGGGAATAACAGGTAAAACCAGAATATCAAGAGAACTATAAAGGAATCAAAATCCAACCACTAACAAGAATAAGAAAAACAAAGGCAAATTTCACTTTCTTTTCACATCTTGTTGCAGGCGTGCAACCCAATCCCATTTCCTGTATCTCGTGGAAGGCGTGCCACTCGCTCCTATTTCCTTATATATCATGGTAGGTGTACTACCCGCTCCCATTTTATTATATCTCGCGGTAGGCGTACCACCCGCTCCCATTTTATTATATTTTGTGGTAGGCATACCACCCGCTCCCATTTCATTATGTCTTGTGGTAGGCGTACCACCCGCTCCCATTTCATTATATCTTGTGGTAGGCGTACCACCCACTCCCATGTACAAGCCAATAATAATCACAAGGAATCCCGGCAAGGGAACAATAATATCAAGAAACATCCCGGTAAGGAAATAATGTTATTTCAACAATATCCCGGCAAGGAAGAAACAGCTATAACCAAACTTGTTACAACACCTAACTACCTCAGCTATAACTAAACTTGTTACAACACCTAACACAAAAAATTATCAACCTAAGCATCTGTAACATCAAATAAGAATTCAATGCATGGGAACCACAACGCAACAATAGCCCGGCAAGGGGCAACATAATGATCTCTTCTCTTTCTCACTTATACTTTCATAATTCATTATACAAATGAAGCCAAAGCTCCTCAATGTTCATAGGTCACAATTCTTTCCACAACTTTACACAATAAATATTAATCTTCACCAAGGCATGAATGATACAACGAAGTTAAGAAATCACAATATAGGACTCACGGTCCTGCTTGACACCGACGTATAGATATTCATCACCATTCCTATACATCCTACTCAACAAGAAGTAAATACCAAATAGGACACAACTTCCAATCCCTCAAGCTAAGGTTAGACCAAGCATTTACCTCGAACTTCCACGGCCAACTCAAGCCTCAAACACCACCTTTACTTTCGAATTCGGCTCCAAATCAATCGTATCTATACATAATCGACTTCATAGCATCAATAGATGCTAAACAATTCAATTCCAATGCCTAATTATAGCTTTCTAATCATTCTTCCCAAAAATCCAAAAATCGACCCAGGGCCCGCTTGATCAAAATACGAGGTTTGAACCAAAATCCAATCGCCCATTCACCCACGAGCCCGAATATATAATAAATTCCAAAATTTGACCCCAAAACGAGGTCTAAATCAGAATTAATCAAAAAGCCTTAACTCTACCTAAATCCCTAATTTTTTTACCCTTAATCTCATATTTTAGGCCTAGAAATCTAGTGGGTGTTGATAAAAATGGAAAAAAACAAGTTAAAGATTACTTACCTAAGAGATTGTGGTGAGGAAATGCTTCAAAAATTGCCTAAGAGCTTTGGAGTAGAAGAGGTTTATGAAAATTTATGAAAATCTCGTAAGAGTTCTGTTTTGGTCTTTTAAAAATCACTGGGCGAAAACACTCATCGCGTTCGCGATAGGTCCATCACGTTTTCGATGGGTTAGGCTTGATAAGCCTTCGTGTTCGTGGAATAAGGCTCGCGTTCGCGGAGTAGAAACTCCTTGAGCCTCGCATTCGCGTTCCAGATATCACGTTTGCGTAGGGATAATCCCCCACTGCCTCGCGTTCGCGTAGAAGGATCTGGCACTTGGGATAATTGCCTTACGCGTTCGCGAGGGGGACCATGCCAATGCGAAGCGTAAAATCCCTGGGCACTCAATAGCAAAAACCTGTAACTTTTCTCAAGTAAAAAACTTCCCGAAACACATCTGAAACACACCTGAGCCCTCGGGGCTCCTAACCAAACATAAGTACTAACTCAATGGCATCATACGAACTTATCTGTGCGATCAAATCGCCAAAATAACATCATTAATAACGAATTAAACCTCAAAATCAATGAAATATTTCAAAACTTATTAAACCTCAAATTTTGCAATTTAGGTCTGAATCACGTCAAATGACATCCTTTTTTCACCAAATTTCATAGGATCATCTTAAATCATATATAAGACTTGTATCGGGCGTCGAAACTAAAATACGGGCCCGATACCAACATGTTATAATCATATTTAATTTCAATTTCCATTAAACAAATTTAAGAAAACAATTTTATTTAAAAATTCATTTCTCGTGCTTGGGACCTCGGAACTCGATTCCGGGCATACGCTCAAGTCCCATATTTTTCTACGGACCCTCCAGGACCGTCAAATCATGGGTCCGGGTCCGTTTATCCAAAATTTTGACCGAAGTCAAATTTATTCATTTTATAACCAAATTTTACTATTTTTCATAGATTTTCATATTTAAGATTTCCGTCTACCCGCCCGGACTGTGCACGCCACTCGAGGTGTCTCTATATGAGGTTTTCAAGGCCTCGAAAACATATGATTTAATTTAAAATCAAGTGATGACCTTTTGGGTCATCACATAATGTGATCATATAGGCATGGTTTCT
The DNA here is from genome assembly GCA_026770625.1 of Nicotiana glauca. Lineage (NCBI taxonomy): Eukaryota > Viridiplantae > Streptophyta > Magnoliopsida > Solanales > Solanaceae > Nicotiana > Nicotiana glauca. The sequence goes on along the minus strand of MU754634.1, from coordinate 79,528 downwards.
AGCAAGTATAAAATCCTATAGGCATGGTTTCTACCCATATTACCCCTTAGATATGTAACTACCCACCCCTTTTCACTAATCACCCCAATATTCATTCGTATATAATTATTACAAACCAGATGAATAAATTACATAAATAGATAAAAGAAAAAAAAGTTACACTATAGGGAGCATGAAGCAGGCCCAAGTGATTTCCCAAATCTCCAATAGCCTCAAATGCCAAATTTCATAGACAATATCATTATCTAGGTGCGTCACAGTTCCCTAAGAATCTCAAGGATCCCAGGCAGTGCTCACACCTAGACTTTATAACCAAAACTGAGTAAGTACAGTGTAGAAGAGCCAGCTCCAATGCATCAGAGTTCAGAGGGATCTCATAGGGATCCCAAGGCAGTCACACACTGCAGGGGAAAAACTTAAGGACCTAAGAGTAGAGTGGGGTGCTGAACATAGTTTTGAAAGGCTTTTAATAAGAAAATAGTGTTAAAAGAGACTTTTTTGAAATAGTTTTGTAAAAAAGACAACATAGGGAGTTATTCAATTTTGAAAAGAATAAGGTGATCAACAAACAACAAACCAAACACAGAACCCGAAGAGGTTCATTAGCATTCCAAGACATAGAATCGAACAGGTACAAACATTCACTCAGGAGTAATGGGGGATTTAGGGAAAGTATAGAGCACATAGTAGGCAAAGATGCACATAGGTACAGAATCAAAGAAGTCCTGAAAGGGGTTCAGGGATTAAGGTACAACATGAAATTCAGAGTTAATACAGGGTCAAATAGACTTAGGATAGCCAACTACTTTACACACGAAGGTACATGTCAGAAATCAGAGAAACATAAGTAAAGAAGAGTCATACTAGGGTATACTTGAAAAGGATTCATGAGCAGGCTAACATAAGGGGGTTGGACATATTCAAAAGCATGCAATAAAGAAGACAATGAAGTAGACATGTTAGTTGCAGGTCGAACAAAAAAACCATACACAGAAACATATTAGAAACATGACAAATTAAATTAGTATAAGAAGCATATTATTTTTGAAACTGGAATCGAAATCAGCACATATCAGCGAAGGAAACAGCAAGCACAAAGTGAAAGAGAACACAATAGTTAGCCTTGGCTTGCAGCCTGCTATCTTAGAACAATAGTGAGTAACACAAAAAGAGAGCAGAAAGCTTTGAGTATGAGAGAGAGAGAGAGAGAGTTTTGAACCAATATGTTCGTGTGTGTTGACTGTTAACAAGAGAGCATATATATAGTAGTTAGAAACTAGATACAATAAGGCAGGAATCACACTTGTATAGTAATTATGGAACTCAGAACCAATTAGAGCAAAATCAGCACAAATACTCTCTTAATTTAAGGGAATCAGTTCAAACTGTAAGAACAAGTGACAAATAAGGAAAGAAATCAATGTGCTGGAGTATAACAAATAAGGAAAGATTTCAAAATAGTGCAAGTATAGAACAGGTAATTACGGCTAGGTTCAGAAAACTCTAATTAAGGAAATAATAAATAAGAATCAAGTAGCAATGCAGACAAGGTAAGCAAATCGATCAAATTGAGTAGAAAGGTAGGAATCGAAGGCTTAAAGGAAAGTGTTCAAATCAAACCAAGAAATAGGGAATTCCGAATAAATAAAAGAGAAATTCATGAGAAGAGTTAGTGTTTAGTGTATAAATAAAGTAAGACATGGATAATCAAAAGTCGACATACAACTCTAGCAAGCATGAAAGTTAAACAATACTGATTCGATGAGAAAGCGGCAAGTCTTGAGCAGTCAAGATGAACACAAGCATATAGAATTAGTGGAAATTCATGCTAAGAAACTCAGTAGAAACATATCAAGGCAAGATAGTCACGAGAAATCACAGAAACGCAAAACGAGAAATGGTCAGTCATGTTGATAGACAGAACCAAACAAAGAACCCTAAAAAAATTAGGGCTTTCAACATAGACGAGTTAAAGATATAGTAAACTCATAGAATCAGTCAAAATATGTAAGAAATAGAAGTTCAATCACAAAGAATCAGTTAAACAAGGTTTTTAAAAGAAGTTCTGAAAACCCTAGTTTTAGAAAAAGACGACAAACATTTGAAATCATACGATTCTTATAAAGAACCTTATGGACAGTGTAAACCATTCAAGAAACAAACTCAAATCATCTTAGATCTATACAAATCTAGGAGGTATAGAAAAAAAATTAGGGTTTCGGAAGAACACATATAGAGATGAAGAAACCTGTCTAGAAACCCAAGGATTGTAGCAAATATAGAATGATTTTGCTTGAAATCACACTGGAATAGCCAAGAAAAGGCAGGAGATGAACCCTAGATGCAAGTCGGCATGGCCCTGGGACCTTGAAGACCTTAGATAAGGCAAGCATGGCATTAGAGAAGCCATTTGAGGCTTAAGAGATGATGAGAGGTCACCGGAGATGGCCGGAGATAGGAGGTCGGCGGTTGAAGATTAGGGTTAGGTTGAGAGTGTTTTGAGAGCAGAAAGGATCTTAGGGCGGTGGATGTAGAGAAGTGATTAGGGTTAGGGGGTCATTTAGAATTAAAAAGAAAAGAACAAACGAGGGTCGTTGATCTTTTAGATCAACGGCCATAATCTGATGGGGTCTTGGGTAGGGTAGGTGTATTTAGGGCCTGGGTTGGGTAATTCAATTAGGAATTGGGCTGGGATATTGGGTTGAATTTAGGCTAAAATTGAAATACAATTTGGCTAAGTTTTAAATATCCAATTTAACCCTATATAATTTATAATAAATAATAGATGATTTCAAAAAAATAATTTTGTATACTAAAAATATTTCTAATAGATTATTAATATTTTAAAAATATAGAAGGCCCATTTTATGCATAAAAACGTAATTGTACATTAATAGGGCTAATATTGCAATTACATGCAAATTGGCTTTAAAAATATAAATGCAATTACAAAAAATGCACAAAAAATATTTTAACAATATTTTGGCATCAATACAGAATATAGATGGATAAATCAACAAAGATAATTTGAAGAATAATTATTGGAGATTTTATGAGTAAGAGAGGAAGAAATAAATCAATTTAAAACCTTTAAAATTATAGAAAAATTATAAAAACCATGTTCATGCTAATATATGCATATATATGATATTTTGAAAGTATATATGTCTATAAAAAATATATAAGAAAAAATTAGGTATCAACAAGCATGATTCAAGATCAACCTAAAGAACTTTAGATGAGGGTCTAGCAGAATCACTAAGAAGAAGCAAGTAGAGCACAGCCTTCACATAAAAGTGTATATTATGAGAAACCTAATAGAGTAACCGCGCAGGTTGATGGACATGGTCTACAAAAAGTTCTTAATTAAGCACGAAAAGTCTTAAACATGCTAAATACCAATCATAGAACAAAGACTTAAACAATACTAGAATTCATACTAGGGAATGATACACCATGATCCAGATTACACATAGAAGAAAAGTTGGAAATTGTAGTTTTGTCTTGTAGACTTTAGGCAATAGTAATCAGGCATGAACCACATGTTAAAGCTTACGAATAGCAGGGAATTAGATTAGGCCAAACATTGAGATAATATTGTAACGTGAGATGATCATGGGTCAGTTTGCAGAGAAATAGCAAGTTATACATAAAGGATTCAGCAGAAAGAGACTCATTAAGGCAACTTTAGGCAAAAACTAGTTCCCTATGAGTTCCACAACAAAATTTCATGGTGAGGCATGAGAATGGGATCATAACAAACAACCAATATAGGAATTCGAGCATACATAGACATGATAGTCTCAAACAAGCATAACAGTTAGAAAATCTTCCAAATTGAATACACTAAATGAACATATATAGACTTATACATATTCTTATGGAGAATTACAATAGAATTTCAAAGCAAGGTCGACACAGTGTCATATTGGTTTTTGAGAGTTCACATAAGACATACATTCAGAAGCATGAACATAAGAAGGGAGAAAACATAATTGTGAGGGATCGAACCTTACAAATTTGCAGATTTAATGACAAATGTAGAGAATCACTAATTTCCAATAGCAAAGTAAGAACAACAGCAAGAACTCCAAACCCTAGTGCGCCAGAGTTCATAGGAGCTTCGAACAAGCTTCGAGCAATGCTCGCACTAGGGAGGTAGATAGAAAAGATTCTGGTGGCCTTGGCTTTTAGCCGACCAAGAGATCAAGTTTTAGTAGAGTATAGAATGTATGCGAGTGAGATAATATCTGTGATTCAGGGGAATAGGAGATGGTTTATATAGTAGTAGAAACTGAAAGAACAAATATGGTAAACAATCAATTAAGCACAAATAATGAAAAAAAATATCACATGCAAATCAAAATCAACAAAGGAAATGGAGAATTTCAGACTCTAATTAGGGTTCCGTCGTCTGAAAATTGAACCAAGAGTGCAGATCGCTCTTTGTTGAGCGTATATAGACGAAATAATGCCTAAATCAAAGGTTTGAATCATTCCAGTTCAATCTCGGAAGTGATACTTGCCAAACTTAGGCAAGTACCTAAGTAAGATTATAAACGGATGGCTATTAATGAGAGAAGATTAATAAGATAAGTATATCATAGGTATATTCCATCTCTAGGTTGGAATCGGAGAAAAACCAAGCACCGATGTTTAGGATTTCTTAGAGAAGAAGAGAGGATGAAAGAATTTGGTGGAGGCTTTGTGAGAGAAGTGGTCTATAGGGTTTGGGGTTAAGATATATAAGGAGAAAGGGGGAAGTGTTGTGTGTTGTTGATCATTTTGATCAACGGTTGAGATTTAGTTGACATGGGTCGTGTGTTACGGGTCATGGTAGTGGGATAGGGGCTATTGGGCCGGAGTTTAGGGTGTAGAATGGTGAAGTGTGCCCGAAATTTGGCATGTTTTGTGCCAGATTTTAAATATACGAAATTAAGGGGAAAATAATTTAATAAAATAGCCGAATAAATATAAAAAATATTATTTATGAAACTTAATATTTTAAAATAATAGTTGAAGATCATTAAAATATAAAAAAGTACTTTGACCCCAAATGAAATGACAAATGCAATTATTTGTAAAGTATAGGCTATGATTGAAAAATTATTTAAATATCTCAAAAATACAAATGTACTTTAATGAAATAAAGTAAAAATGTTATAAAACAAATATGTGGATGTAAACAATAAATTTGGATAATTAACAATAACAGTGACAACACCAAACCTAGTAGTTTTCCATAAGTGGGGTCTATGGAGGGTAAGATGTACGCAGCTTTACCCCTATCCCTGGAAGGGCAGAGGGTCATTTGAATGATTAAGTCATCACAAAATAATTAGAAGGAGTACTTAATAAATATTTGAATATTTAAATGCAAGAAAATCAATTTTAAAGCCTAAAAATTATGAAAATTATAGAAAATACTTATATGATTGGTGATGATGCAGAAATGATATTTTGAAAGTATATATGATATTGATAAAAATATGAGGGAAAAATTGAATATCTACAGTTTCCCCTCTTTACTCGGAAATAATGAAAGAGTTGTCGGATAATGAAAATGATGAGCAATTTTGTCTGAAATGAGTAGGGAATGATGCATTTTTTGAAAAATAGGGGTCGGACCCTGGTTCTTGAGTTGGCTATATATCCCTGGTATTACGGGAATCAAGCCATGTGTAGTTCTGGATCCAACGACGAACGAAACCAATGGAGTTGTTATAAGAGTGGTCGTGTGTTTCACAAAGGATCTTTTGGGTATGATAGTGTCATGAGTAACTGACAATTATGAATGCGACTTTGAACATTATAGATGTATAAGGCAAATATTTGAGTGGTTACGGGATAAAGGGTGATCAATTTCTCATCATTGGTTACGTTTGAGATGATCGAAGGATGCGAACGTCGTGAACGGTAACCGAAGTGAGAATTGCTCTTGTTTGTAGGACGGTTACCTCCCGAGTTACCTACAAAACTTAGAACACAATGCACGTGGATATATGAGGTTATTGTTGAAATTTAAACATGATTCAAATTCTCTTCGGACCATGAGAGTTGTCTTTGGACGATGAGGATGATATCCTTAGACCATGACGTCCTTGGCCATGAAGCGTATGATAAGGGATTCGCAAGCCATGAAATGGTGTCCTCGGTCCATTTGGATAGTGCCTCTGGACTATAACACCTTTGAATAATGATGTGCAGTTTCGAGAGATCCTCAGGCCATGGCATGATATCTTCGGGCTTTTAGGATGATCCTTCAGAATATGACGCCTTCGGACAATGTAGTGATGTTTCAACCTATAAAATGCAAAAAACAGAAATATTGAATAGTTGATGCTTAGTTGCATTCATGAACGAGACAAGGCGGCGCTTAGCCTTGTGTGTGATGAGGGAAGTGTTTAGCCCTATGCGAATATGGAGACAATTCTTAACCTCATGCAAGGGAAGGCGTCGTTTAACCTTAATGACGGAGGCAATGCTTAGCCTCATGAACTAATCATGCAAGGAAAGGTAGTGCTTAGCCTTATGCAATGATAGAGGCAATGTTTAGCCTCATGCAAAGAATGGAGACAATGCTTAGTCTCGTGTAAGAAAAGACAGTGCATAGCCTTATACAATGATGGAGGAAGTGTTTAGCCTCATGCAAAGAATAGATACAATGCTTAGTCTCATGCTAAAAAAGACAGTGCTTAGATTTATGCAATGACGGAGGCAATTCTTAACCTTATTCAAAGAATGGAGACTCTGCTTAGTCTCGTGTAATAGAAGGAATTGCTTAGAGGAAGTGCTTATTCTCATGCAAAAAAAGGCAGTGCTTAGCCTTATGCAGTGACGGAGGCAATACTTAGCCTCATGCAAAGAATGGAGACTCTACTTAGTCTCATGTAAGGAAAGGCCGTGCTTAGCCTTATGTGATGATGGAGGCAATGCTTAGCCTCATCTGATGAAGGAGGCAATGCTTAGCCTCACTCAAGGAAAGGTAGTACTTAGCCTTATAAAATGATGAGGGTAGTGTTTAGCCCTATGCAAGAAGAGCAACTATTAAATGTTAGAAGGGAAAATGATTCTTAGCTTGACGCATTTGTGCTTAGCAACTTCTGTCGGTATGAAAATAGTGATCTTATTATATGTATACATTTGCGGACATGCTTGTTATGTCCATGTTCCCGCATCCAAAGAAAAATTGTGAGTTTTTGGGGAAAGGTTGGTTCATTCCTTTGATTCTTCATTCTGCCTTTGCTCCTTGTCTTATTGCCTTGTTCGAGTCACCCTGGGTAACATCTGGCTATTACACAAAATGAAATTTTTGAAAGCATGCATATGTGACAAATCATTTATTTAAAAATGCAGTTGTTCAAAATATATGACAACGCATAAAATAAATAAATTTTGAATCGAAGGATGTGACGTGCTTTGAGACATTGCAATATTCTTAACTCGGAATTTTGAGGACCTTCCTCAAAATTCTGCTCAGATTATATGCATACTTCTGGCGATACACTTCTTGGCGATCCTTGACGTAATGAGATTTATAAACTTGAAATCTTTCCCCAGTTTCTGACCATAAGGGGGGCTTAGAATGATATTTTATTATGGTGTGCCCAAACCCACAAGATTGCCTACGTATCCCTTTTAAATGGGAATCAGGTCAAGCGTAGTTCAGGTTACATCAAATAGAAACTGCAAACATAATATCCCTAGACTGCATCTGAATTAATAGGTCTTGGCCATATTTTTCCATCCATCTATGCAAGTATTAGCATTCCTCCTGACAGTACTCGGTGAACCATGTAAGGGCCTTGCAAGTTGGGTGAGAATTTCCCTTTTGCGTCCTCCTGGTCTGGGAAGATTCGTTTCAACATCAATTTTCCCGATGTGAATTGCCTTGATCTAACCTTTTTGTTGAAAGCCCTTGCCATTCTATGCTGGTAGAGTTGGCTATGACACACTATGTTCATCCTCTTACCGACTCTGTATCAATTCCACGTCACTAAGCTTGGTCTTGCATGATTCTTAAGGAAGGAATCTCCACTTTGGCAGGAATAACGACTTCAGTAACATAGACTAGTAGACGTACGAACTATGGTGCGGTACCCATGCATAGAAAATGGTAGCTTCTCGTGCCATTGCTTGTACTTGTCCGCTATTTTTCTCAATATCTTCTTGATGTTCTTGTTGGTGGCTTCTACGATTCCATTCATCTGCGGCTTGTATGTTGTAGAGTTTCGATGCTTGATCTTGAATGTTACACATATAGCTTTTATCAGATCACTGTTGATATTGGAAGCATTTCCAGTAACGATTGACTCAGGTACTTCAAATCGACAAACAATACAATCTCGGACAAAATTTGCTACGACAATCTTAGCCACAACCTTATATAAAATAGCTTCAACCCATTTTATAAAGTAATATATAACCACCAAAATGAACATTTGTTTGTTTGAAGTAGTGGGTTCAATTGGTCTGATAACATCCATGACCCAAGTAGAGAAAGGCCAGGGTGAACTCGTTGCATTGAGTTTGTTGGGTGTTACTTGTATCATACCAGCATGTATTTAGCATTGGTGACACTTTTGAACATATTTGATGCAGTCAGTCTCTATGGTCATCCAGAAATACCCTGATCTTCATATTTTCTTGGCTAGAACGAACCCGTTCATGTGAGGTCTGCAAGTTTTGGCGTGTAATTTCTTCAAGAAATCTAGATGCCTCATTGGCATCAACGCATCCCAACAATCCCAAGCTAGGAGTTCTTCTGTACAAAATTCTTCCTCTTTGAAAGAAATGGTTGGTCAATCTTCGAAGCGTGCGCTTGTGAGTGTGTGCAACATTCTCTGGGTATTCTCCTTTCTCCAAGTATTCCTTGATATCGTGTAACCATGGATTTTCGTCAAACTCTTCTTCAACATAAGCACAATAAGCTGGCTTCTTACGAATTTCTATTGGGATAAGATCGATGAAACTCTTGTCTGGATGTTGTATCATGGAAGACAAGGTAGCCAATGCATCATTCTGGATCCTTGAAACATGCTTGAATTCTATCTTCGTGAACCTCTTTATCAACATACACAATGCAGGTATTGCAATATTTTATTGTTCTTGGTATACTATTCTCCTAGTACCTAGTGTACCAATAGATCAGAATCTCCAATTATGTCGATGGTCAATCCGAGTCCCAAGATGCATGCCTCATATTCTGCCATATTGTTAGTACATGGGAACCTGAGCTTTGCAGATACTGGAAAATATTGACCGATCTCTGATACTAAAATAGCTTTGATGCCCACTCCCTTGAAGTTTGTTGCTCCTTCGAAAAACATCCTCTAACTATCGTATGTTTCGGCAATATCTTCACCTACAAATGACACTTCCTCGTTGGGGAAACTTCTTTAATGGTCAGTATTCTCTGTCTACGGGGTTTTTTGCCAAGTGATCGACTAGTTCGTGCCCCTTGACTGCCTTTTGAGTCACTTAAATGATCCTGAACTCACTTAGCAATATCTATCACTTTGCTAACTTACCTGTAGGCATGGTTTTCTGAAAGATGTATTTCAGCGGATCCAACCTTGATATGAGATATGTAGTGTTTGCACAGAAATAATGTCTCGACTTTTGGGCTATCCATGTCAATACACAGTAGGTGCGCTCTAGTAAAGAATATTGGGCCTCGTAAGTTGTGAACTTATTGATCAGATAATATATCTTCTGCTCATCTTCCTGGTTTCATTGTGTTGTCCCAGAACACAGCCAAAGTCTCCATCCAACACGGATAGATACTATAGCAGAGGCCTTCCTAGTTCTGGCGGGACCAACAAGAGCAGTTTAGATAAGTAATCCTTTATCCTGTTGGCATTCTTTGGCCCAACTTGTCGTAGCATCTTTCCTCAGCATCTTGGAGATCGACTCATATATCACCGTTGATTATGCTATAAAACGGCTGATATAATTGAAGCGTCCTAGAAAACTCATACATCCTTCTTGTTCTTTGGTAGTGGTAAACAATGAATAGCGTTGATTTTTTATGGGTCTAGCTCAATACCCTGGTAGTTGATGATGAAAACCAGCAACTTCCCAGCAGGGACTCCGAAAGCACATTTTGTAGGATTTAGCTTTAGATTGTACTTTCAAAGTCAGTCAAAAAGCTTCTTCAAGTCTGCTATGATCTGAACTTTTCTTAGATTTGATGATAACATCATCCATGTTCACCTCTATTTCCTTGTATATCATATCATGGAAAAGAGTCGGCATGGCCCTCATGTATGTGGCCCTAGCATTCTTCAAACCAAATGTCATCATTTTGTAATAATATATCCCCCATGGTATGATAAAGGTTGTCTTTTCGGCGTCCTCCTTATCCATCCAAATCTGGTGGTATCCTCTGAAGCTGTCACAACCCCAGTTCGCCCTCCATCAACATGTCGTGATGGCACCTAGTTCCTACAACTAGGTAAGCCTAACGATGCGGAAATAATAACCTAACTTGCGGAATAATTAATTAAAACTGAACATATTAAAATAATAACTGCACATAAGGCCGCTCGGCCAATACAACTCAAAAGAAATGCAGAAGTCTACAACTCAATCCCAAAACCCGGAAACCCACGGGAAACACAGGCTAAAAGAAATATTGTAAATGCTCTAATCTCTAGAATGTCTACATCAAAAGTATGACAGAATCTAAACACTACAGATAGAATAAGGAAGGGGACTCCTTGGTATGCGGAAGCTGCAGATATACCTCAAAGTCTCCGCTAGATCTATCTGCCTCGATGATAGTACGCCTGGGTGGAGGAACCTGGATCTGCACATGAAAAACATGCATAGAAGGGGCATGAGTACACCACAACGTTACTCAGTAAGTGCCAAGCCTAACCTCGATTGGGTAGTGACGAGGAAGGTCAGGGCCCTACTGAGATAAGCATAATATATGATAAGATAAGGAAAAACAGTACAGCTAAAGTCTACAGCGAGAATCCGAACAAGATAAATAAGGAATGCAGTACTAGAAGGCAGAAGCAAAACAATATCAGGGATGCTACTCACAACAGGAAATAATAGTCGGGGATCTCGTGGTATCCTTATCATATACACGAGGGATCTCTTGGTATCCCGAGGATCTCTTGGTATCCTTATCACATACTCGAGGGATCTCTTGGTATCCTGAGGATCTCTTGGTATCCTCAAATCTTACATTTTCATGTTCCAGGGATCTCTTGGTATCATGCACCTCAGTCCAGAACATAATCAGTACAGGGAGATCTCCTGGGATGCCGTCCCGTAGTCCCAAATTAAAACACACAATGACAGCCCAACACAAAGCTAACTCAAAACAAGTAATAGAAAAGCCTAGCCTAACATGCTTCATGTAATACAACCAAGGCAGTTTAAGCACTTAAGAAAATAAGTCAAATAAACATGCTTCTCTAAACTAGCATAGGATAAAGTTGCAATTCACAATAAATAGATAAGCAAGAAAAACTCAATTTAAATACTTCAAGTAAAAAAGGATTTCCAACAATTAGCTCAAGTACGCGCTCGTCACCTCACGTACAAGGCATTCAATTATCAAATATCATATCCTAAGGGGTAAGGTCCCCCACACAAGGTTAGACAAGCCACTTACCTCGAATCGGCTCCAAAATCAACTAGAAATCACGCCTTTGCCACGCGTATCCGATTCCAAATGGCCCAAATCTATTCAATTCAATTACACATTATAAATAACATCGCAAACAACTGGTTTTACTATTAAATTCAAAGCTACAGCGTGAAATTAGGTAAAATGACCAAAATGCCCTTCAGGCCAATATCTCGGAATCGAATAATTTTAATATTTTTAGAACCCTCGTACTCTCACGAGTCCAACCATATAAAAATCTCCCAAATCGGAGGTCAAACACCCACTCAAAACCCAATAGTTTAGCTTATGAAGTTTCACCCAATTTTTCCCAAATTTTGATCCTCAATTCAAATTTTAATGATGGATTTAACTATATAATGATGAAATATAACTAGCAGGGATTAAAGAAATGTTACCCAATAATCTCCTCTTCAAAACCCTCTCAAAATCGCCCTTCCCCGAGCTCAATTTGATTTTTCTAACTTATGAAACCCTCGAAATTTCTATATCTGCACAGGCATGTCTGCTTCTGCGATCCCGCTTATGCAGAAACGAGCCGCTTCTGCGACTTTCACTTAATAGACCACATTCCGCTTCTGCGATACAAATCTCGCAGGTGCGAACCGCATCTATGGTCAAACCTTCCGCACTTGCGGAAAAGCTGAGGAGTCCAAATTTTGCATCTGCGATGGGCCGGCAGCTTCTGCGGCTCCGCACCTGCGGAACCCAAATCGCAGGTACGGTTATGACAGGTACCAGAACTTCAACATCCCATTCAACTTCAAAACTTTTCGTCAACCACCCGAAATCATCCCGAGGCCCCCGGGACCTCAACCAAAAGCACCAATACCACCTAATACCTTATTTGAGCTTGTACCAATCCTTAAAACACCTAAAACAACATCGAAAACCCGATTTAATCAATGATTCAAGCCTAAGGACTTCAATTTTCTTCCAAATATGCTTTCGATCAAAACCCTAACCAAAACACGTTCGAATGACCTAAAATTTTGCACACACATCCCAAATGACCTAATGAAGCTACTGCAACTTCCGAAATTCCATTCCGACCCTCGGATCAAAAACTCACTATCGGACCGGAAACTTCAAAAGTACAAACTTCAGCATTTCAAGCCTAAATGAGCTACGGACTTCCAAAATACATTCTGAACATGCTCCTAACCCCGAAATCGCCTAACGAAGCTAACGGAACCATCGGATTTCCATTCCGAGACTGTCTTCACACTATTCTAGTTACAGATTATTTAACTCTTAAGCTCTTATTTAGGGACTAAGTGTCCCAAAACACTCTAAACCCTAACACCGAACGTCCCGGCAAACCAAAATAACAGAAATGAACTTAGGGGAAACAGTTAATGGGGAATCGGGACGTAAATTCCAAAAATGACTGGTCGGGTCGTTACATCCTCCTACACTTAAACATTCGTTCCTCGAACGAGCATAGAGAACATACCTGAAGTAGTGAAAAGATGAGGGTATCGGTTGCGCATATCCCGCTCGGTCTCCCAAGTCGCCTCCTCGGCTGTCTGGCCCCGCCACTGAACCTTCACTGAAGCAATGTTCTTCGACCTCAACTTTCTGATCTGCATGTCCAATATAGCCACTGGCTCCTCAACATAAGATAGATCCTTGTCCAACTGGACTGAACTAAAATCCAACACGTGCGACGGGTCCCCGTGATACCTCCGGGGCATCGAAATATGAAATACCGGATGAACGACTGATAAGCTAGGCGGCGATGCGAGTCTATAGGCCACCTCTCCCACTCGATCAAGAATCTCAAATGGACCAATGTACCTAGGGTTAAGCTTGCCCTTCTTCCCGAATCTTATCACGCCCTTCATAGGCGATACTCGAAGCAATACCCGCTCACCAACCATGTATGCCACATCTCAAATCTTGCGATCTGCGTAACTCTTCTACCTAGAGTGAGCTGAACGAAGTCTATCCTGAATGATCTTGACCTTGTCCAAGGCCTCCTAAACCAAATCTGTACCTAACAGTCGAGCCTCCCCCGACTCAAACCATCTAACCGGAGATCTACACCTCCTACCATATAAATCCTCATACGGCACCATCTGAATGTTGGACTGATAACTGTTGTTGTAAGCAAACTCCGCCAATGGCAAGAAATTACCCCAAGACCCTCCAAACTCAATCACACACGCACGGAGCATATCCTCAAGAATCTGAATAGTGTGCTCGGACTATCCGTCCGTCTGGGAGTGAAATGCGGTGCTCAACTCCACTCGAGTACTCTTGTTGCACGGCTCTCCAGAACCGCGATGTAAACTGAGTACCCCTGTCTGAAATAATAGAGACTAGAATACCATGCAGACGGACAATCTCTCGGATATAAATCTCCACCAACTGCTCCAATGAATTGGTGGTACACACTGGAATGAAATGAGCGGCCTTGGTCAATCGATCCACAATGACCCAAATGGCATCAAACTTCTTCAAGGTCCATGGGCGTCCAGATACAAAATCCATGGTGATGCGCTCCCATTTCCACTCTGGAATCTCTATCTGCTGAAGCAACCCACCCGGTCTCTGGTGCTCAGCCTTCACCTGCTGACAGTTGAGGCACCTAGCTACAAAACCCTCTATGTCCTTCTTCATCCGCCTCCACCAATAGTGCTGTCTTAAGTCCTGATACATATTCGCGGCTCCCAGATGGATGGAATACCGCGAACTATGAGCCTCTGTCAATATCAACTCCCGAATATCATCAACGTTGGGTACACAGATCAGTCCCTACATCCTCAATACCCCGTCATCTCCAATGGTCACATCCCTAGCATTGCCATGATGAACTGTGCCCCTGAGGACAAGCAAATAAGGGTCATCATACTGCCGCTCCCTGATACGATCGAACAATGAAGACCGAGAAACCACACAGGCTAGAACCCGACTGGGCTCCGAAAGGTCCAATCTCACAAACTGACTGGGTAAGGCCTGAACATCCATCGCCATAGGTCTCTTTGAAGCTGGTAAATATGCCAAACACCCCAAACTCTCCGCCCGGTGACTCAAGGCATCCGCCACCACATTGGCCTTGCCAGGGTGATATAAAATAGTAATATCATAATCCTTCAGTAACTCCAACCACCTCCTCTTGCGAAAGGTTAGATTTTTTTGCTTAAACAAGTGTTGTAAACTCTGATGATCCGTGTAAATCTCACAAGGCACGCCGTACAAATAATGACGCCAGATCTTCAAGTCATGAACAATAGCAGCTAACTCAAGGTCATGGACAGGGTAGTTCTTCTCATGTATCTTTAACTGTCTAGATGCGTAGGAAATCACCCTATCGTCCTGCATCAACACCGCTCCAAGTCCAACCCGTGAGGCATCATAATAAACTGTATAGGGCCCCGAACCAGTAGGCATTATCAAAATAGGGGCTGAAGTCAAAGCTGTCTTGAGCTTATGAAAGCTCGCCTCACACTCGTCCGTCCACTAAAATGGAGCACCTTTCTGGGTCAATCTAGTCATAGGGGCTGCAACCGATGAAAACCCCTTCATAAAATGATGATAATAACCCGCCAAGCCAAGGAAACTACGAATCTCTGTAGTGGATGAGGACCTGGGCCAACTCTACACTGCCTCCACCTTCTTCAGATCCACCCGAATGCCCTCACTCGATACCATGTGGCCTAGGAATGCCACAAAACTCAACCAAAACTCACATTTTGAGAACTTTGCATATAACTTCTTCTCTCTTAGGGTCTGAAGCACTGTCCTCAGGTGTTGTTCATGATCTTCTCGACTCCGGGAGTATACAAGAATAGCATCTATGAAAACAATGATGAACGAGTCGAGATAGGGCCTGAATACACTGTGCATCAAATGCATAAAAGTTGTTGGGGCATTGGTCAGCCCAAATGACATAACAAGGAACTCGTAATGGCCATACCAAGTCCTGAAAGCAGTCTTCAAGATATCTAGCTCCCGAATCTTCAACTGGTGATAACCTGAGCGCAAATCAATCTTAGAAAACATTTGTGCGCCCTGAAGCTGGTTAAATAGATCATCAATACGAGGCAAAGGATAACGGTTCTTCACTGCAACCTTGTTCAACTGACGATAATCGATACACGTGCACATAGAACCATCCTTTTTCTTCACAAACAAGACAGAAGCACCCCACAGTGAAACACTAGGTCGAATAAAACCCTTATCAAGCAATTCCTATAACTGGTCCTTCAACTCCGGAGGAGCCAGATGATACGGAGGAATGGAAATGGGCTGAGTGCCCGGCAACAAATCAATGTCTCTATCAGGTGGCATACCCGGAAGATCAGCTAGAAACACATCAGGATAATCCCGTAGCACTGGGACAGAATTAACAGAAGGGGTATCAGCACTGACATCTCTCACATAAGCTAAATACACGGCACAACCCTTCTTAACCATATGCTGAGCTTTAAGAAAAGAGATAACTCTACTGGGAGTGTGATCTAAGGTACCACTCCACTCAATACGCGGAATACATGGCATAGCCAGCGTCACGGTCTTGGCGTGACAATCAAGAATAGTATGATGGGGCGACAACCAGTCCATGCCCAGAATAATATCAAAGTCAACTATACCGAGTAACAATAAATCCGCTCTGGTCTCAAAACCATGAATAGTAACCAAACATGACAGATAAATGCGGTCCACAACAAGAGAATCTCCCATGGGAGTAGAAACGTAAACAGGAGAACTCAATGAATCTCGTGCTATAGCCAAATGCAGAGCAAAATAAGAAGACACATAAGAATAGGTAGAACCTGGATCGAATAGAACTGATGCCTCTCTGCGACTAACCAATATATTACCTATAATGACAAAATCGGAGGCAACAGCCTCGGTGCGAGCAGGAATAGCATAATATCTAGCCTGGCCTCTCGAGAGAGAGTGACCTCTACCTCCCCGACCTCTACCCCTAGCTGGCTGGGCAGATGGGGTAGCAGCGGGAGCTGTGATCATGGTCTGAGAACTCTGAGGAGCACGTTGTGGCTGAGCAGTCTGTGGAGGTGCACTCCTCCCAAGTCTAGGGAAATCCCTCACCACATGACGGGTGTCACCACACTCAAAACAAGCTCGGGGAGGACGTGGTGGCTGTGACTGGCTAAGGCCAGGTCTGTTAGACTGACCTCTAAAAGCACCCTACATAGGAGGCGCGCTAGAAACTGGAGGTGTATAGTAAGGCTCCTGGGGTATAGGCAAAGCTGGAGCACTGCTGGCTGCTGGAAGAGCTGAATGAACGGGGCGACCCACGAAACCCCTACCATGTCGACCTTCTGTTGGGGTACGGGCACCCGAGTAGTAGCCCGACTCTCGAGACCTCTTGGCCTATCTCTCCCCTCGCTCCCTGGCGAGCATACCCTCAATCCTCCTAGAAATGCTCACTACCTACTGATAAGGAATGTCCATCTCCAACTCTCGAGCCATGCTAGATCTGATGGGTGGAATAAGACCCTCAATGAACCTACGGACTCTCTACAAACTGTAGCAACCAAAGCTGGTGCATGCCTGGCCAACCTGGTATAACAGATAGCATCCTCCGAAACTGTCATAGAACCCTGGCGCAAATGCTCAAACTCTACGTGCCATGCATCCCTGAGATTCTAGGGGACAAATTCTCTCATAAACATCTCCGAGAAATGGGTCCAAGTTAGTGAAGCAACCTCGACTGGACTATCTATCTCATAAGTGTGCCACCAATCATAGGCGGCTCCCCGAAGCTGGAAAGCAGTTAAAGAAACCCCGTTGGACTCCATTATGCCCATAGTGCGAAGAATACGGTGACATTCCTCTAGAAATCCCAAGGCATCGTCTGATGCTAATCTACTGAACATTGGGGGATCATACATATTGAACCTCTCAAGTCTTCGCTGCTCGTCCTCTGAAGCAGCTGACCCATCATCGGGCTAAACTGGCACTATAGGCGGTGCGTGAATAATCTCAGGAGCCTACTCAACCTGCACTCGCTTCTCAGGAGTGCGGACGGCGGGAGTCTGTACTCCTCCCCCGGCCGGGGATATGGCTGCGGCAAGGGGAAGCAACCCTGCCTGAGCTAAGGTGGTGTACATGCTCATGAACTGAGCCAAAGTCTCCTGGAGCACTGGAGTAGTAGTGGCAGTAGTAGGTGTGCCAGGGGCCTGGGCTTCGGCTGGATCTGCTGGTGGTACCTCGGCCACATGCACGTCCTCAACCTCTACCCCAGCCCCGGCCTCTGGCGGCTACAGTAGGGGGCGCGGGTGCCTGGTCACCTCGTGTAGCATGTGTCCTCACTATCTGTGAGAGAATAGAAGATAGAAGTTTAGAATTGATGTCAAAAATATCGCACGACAAGGAATTCAAATGAAATGAAGATTTTTCCTAAATAGTTACATAGCCTCTAGTAGATAAGTACAGACGTCTCCGTGCCTTAGCGAGACTCTAATAAATCGGCATGTGTTCCGTGACTCCTATGAACCTAGAGCTCTGATACCAACTTGTCACGACCCAGTTCGCCCACCGTGAACATGTCGTGATGGCACCTAGTTCCTACAACTAGGTAAGCCTAACGATGCAGAAATAACAACCTAACTTGCGGAATAATTAATTAAAAATGAACATATTAAAATAATAACTACATATAAGGCCGCTCGGCCTATACAACTCAAAAGAAATGCGGAAGTCTACAACTCAATCCCAAAACCTGGAAACTCACGGGAAACACAGGCTAAAAGAAATACTGTAAATGCTCTAATCTCCAGAATGTCTACATCAGAAGTATGATAGAATCTAAACACTACAGATAGAATAAGGAAGGGGACTCCTTGGTATACGGACGCTGCAGATATACCTCGAAGTCTCCGCTAGATCTATCTGCCTCGATGATAGTATGCCTGGGTGGAGGAACCTGGATCTTCACATGAAAAATATGTGCAGAAGGGGCATGAGTAGACCACAACGGTACTCAGTAAGTGCCAAGCCCAACCTCGATTGGGTAGTGACGAGGAAGGTCAGGGGCCTATTGAGATAAGCATAATATATGATAAGATAAGGAAAAATAGTACAGATAAAGTCTACAGCGAGAATGCGAACAGGATAAATAAGGAATGCAGTACAAGAAGGCAGAAGCAAAACAATATCAGGGATGCTACTCACAACAGGAAATAATAGTCGGTGATCTCTTGGTATCCCGATGATCTCTTGGTATCCTCATCATATACACTAGGGATCTCTTGGTATCCCGAGGATCTCTTGGTATCCTTATCATATACACGAGGGATCTCTTGGTATCCCAAGGATCTCTTGGTATCCTTATCATACACGCAAGGGATCTCTTGGTATCCCGAGGATCTCTTGGTATCCTCAAATCTTACATTTTCATGTGTCAGGGATCTCTTGGTATCCCGCACCTCAGTCCAGAACATAATCAGTACAGGGAGATCTCCCGAGATGTCGTCCCGTAGTCCCAAATTAAAACACATAATGACAGCCCAACACAAAGCTAACTCTGAACATGTAATAGAAAAGCCTAGCCTAACATGATTCACGTAATACAACCAAGATAGTTTAGGCACTTAAGAAAATAAGTCAAATAAACATGCTTCTCTAAACTAGCATAGGATAAATTTGCAATTCAAAATAAACAGATAAGCAGGAAAAACTCAATTTAAATACTTCAAGTAAAAAAGGATTTCCAATAATTAACTCAAATACGTGCTCGTCACCTCACGTACAAGGCATTCAATTATCAAATATCATATCCTAAGGGGTAAGGTCTTGTCACAACCCTAGTTCACCAACCATGAACATGTCATGACAGCACCTGGTCCCTATGACCAGGTAAGCGTATTATTGCGGAAACATAATAATTGCGGAAAAATAGATAGAGAAAATCAAATTAAATATCTAAAGGAAACTGTACTAAATGTCGCTTGGCATTTACAACTCGATAACACAAATCCAAAACGATTTCCCAAAACCCGGAAACTCAGGGGAAACACAGGCTACAAAAGTATATAGTATGGCTCCAAAACTCCAGAATTTCTAACAATCGAAAGAGAGAAATCTAAGTACTAAAGATAGAGTAAGAGGGAGACTCGTCGGTCTACGTACACAGCACATCTACCTCGAAGTCTCCGAAATTCTCCTGCCTCACTGATAGTGCGCCTGAGTAGAGGTACCTGAATGATCTGCACATGAAAAACATGCGCAGGAAGGGCATGAGTACTCCACAGTGGTACTCAGTAAGTGCCAAGCCTTACCTCGGTTGGGTAGTGACGAGGAAGGTTAGGGCCCTACTGAGGTAAAACATAATAAATAATAAGGTAACAAAAGCAGTTTACATAAAGTCAACAGTGAGAATCTAAGCCCGGTAAATAAGGAAGAACAGTAATAGAAGGCAAATGAAACAATACAAGGAATGCTGCTCTCAACAAGGAATAGTAGCCGAGGATCTCTTTGTATCCCGAGGATCTCTTGGTATCCTCATCATATGCACCAGGGATCTCTTGGTATCCTGAGGATCTCTTGGTATCCTCATCATATACATGGGGGATATCTTAGTATCCCGAGGATCTCTTCGTATCCTCATCATATACACTGGGGATCTCTTAGTATCCCGAGGATCTCTTGGTATCCTCATCATATACACTGGGGGTCTCTTGGTATCCCAATATATAGAAATACATGTGTCGGGGATCTCTTGGTATCCCGCACCCTCAATCCAGAATATATCAAGTACAGGGGGATCTCCTGGGAAGCCGTCCCGTAGTCCCAAATTAAACACACAGCAACAACAACGCATAACCTCATAATAAATGGAACAATCAGTACAAGTAGTAGTAATATCTAGCCTAACATGCTTCACAGAGTACAAATAATACAGTTAAACAATTAAGCAAGTAAGTCAGCTAAACATGCTTCTCTAAGCTAGCACAGGTTTAAACGTACAGTCAAAAATGAACAAGTAAACAGGGAATCTCAGTTTAAATACTTCAAGTAGAAATGGATTTACAACAATTAGCTCAAGTATGCGCTCGTCACCTCACGTACGAGGCATTCAAATATTCAAAGATCATGTCCTAAGGGGAAAGGTCCCCCACACATGGTTAGACAAACCACTTACCTCGAACCGGCTCAAAATCAATCCAACACCACGTTCTTGCCACGAATATCCAACTCCAAATGGCTCAAATCTATTCAATTCAATTGCACATCGTAAATAATATTGCAAACAACCGATTCCACTATAAAAATTAAAGCTAGGGCGCGAAAATAGGTAAAATGACCAAAATGTCCCTCCAACCAACGTCTCGGAATCGAATAATTTTCACATTTTCAGAACCCTCGTACTCTCACGAGTCTAACCATATAAAAATCTCCCAAATCGGAGGTCAAATGCGCCCCTCAAAACCCCAATGTTTGGTCTATGAACGTTTACCCCAAATTACCAAGTTTTTGATCCTAAATTCGAATTCAAATGATGTATTTAGCTATACAATGATGAAATATAATGAAAAGGGATCAAGGAGATGTTACCCAAAGATTTTCTCTCCAAAACTCACTCAAAATCGCCTTCTCCCGAGCTCTCAATCGATTTTCAACTTATGAAATTAAACCCTCAAAATTTTCTATTTCTGCCCAGGCATTTTCGCTTCTGCGGACAAGGGACCGCTTCTGCGGTCCCGTTTAAGCGGCAAAACAACCGCTTCTGTGGCTTCTCATAAAAAGGCAGGTTCTGCTTCTGCGGATAAATAACCGCTTCTGCGGTTCCTGAGCGGGAGACCAAATCTCGCTTCTGCGATAACGGGGGCCGCTTCTGCGGTCCCCAAACCGCAGAAGCGAAAATACCAGAAGAAATAAGGCACCAGCTGCTGCAAACTTAGAGATTTTCCCCCGTTAACCACCTGAAATCATCCCGAGGCCCCCGGGACCTCAACTAAAAGTACCAATACCACCTAATACCTCATTAAAACTTGTACCAATCCTTAAAACACCTAAAACAACACCAGAAATCCAATTAAATCAAAGATTCAAGCATAAGAACTTCAAATTCCAACAAAACACGCTTTCGATCAAAAATCTAACCGAACCTTGCCCGAATGACCTGAAATTTTGCATGCACGTCCCAAATGACATGACGGAGCTACAGCAACTTCCGGAATTCAAATCCGACCCCCGGATCAAAAACTCACTATCGGACCGAAAACTTCAAAAATTCAAACTTCGGCATTTCAAGCCTAAATGAGCTACAAACCCCAAAAATACATTCTGAACACGCTCCCAACCCCGAAATCACCTAATAGAGCTAACGAAACCATCGAATTTCCATTCCGAGGTAGTCTTCACATTGTTCTGAATACGGACCATTTTTCAACTCTTAAGCTCTCATTTAGGGACTAAGTGTCCCAAAACGCTCCGACTCCTAACACCAAATGTCCCGACAAACCAAAATAACAGAAAAGAACTTAGTGAAAGCAGTTAATAGGGAATCGGGGTGTAAATCCCAAAAATTACCGGCAGGGTCATTACATCCTCCTACACTTAAACATTCGTTCGTCCTCAAACGAGCATAGAGAACATACCTGAAGTAGCAAAAAGATGAGGGTACTGGCTGCGCATAACCTGCTCGGTCTCCCAAGTCGCCTCCTCGGTCGGCTGACCCTGCCACTGGACCTTCACAGAAGCAATGTTCTTTGACCTCAACTTTCTGATCTGCCTGTCAAAAATGACCACTGGCTCCTCAACATAGGATAGATCCTTGTCCAACTGGACTGAACTGAAATCCAACACGTGCGACGGATCACCGTGATATCTCCGGAGCATCGAAACATGAAATACCGGATGAACTCCGGCTAGGCTGGGAGGTAAGGCAAGCTCATAAGCAACCTCCCCAACTCGCCTCAAGATCTCAAAAGGCCCAATAAACCTCGGACTCAGCTTCCCTTTCTTTCCAAACCTCATGACGCCCTTCATAGGCGAGACCCAAAGCAGAACCCGCTCACCTACCATCTATGCAACATCACGAACCTTCTTGTCCGCGTAACTCTTCTGTCTGGACTGGGCTGCACGGAGTCTATCCTGAATCACCTTAACCTTCTCCATTGCATCCTGAACCATCTCTGTGCCCAATAGCCTTGCCTCACCCGGGTCAAACCAACCCACCGGAGATCTACACCTCCTACCATATAAGGCCTCATACGGTGCCATCTGAATGCTGGACTGATAACTGTTGTTATAAGCAAACTCCGCCAGTGGCAGGGAATGATCCCATGACCCTCCAAACTCAATCACGCACGCACGAAGCATATCCTCCAGAATCTGAATAGTGCGCTCGAACTGTCCGTCCGTCTGGGGGTGAAATGTCGTGCTCAACTCCACCCGAGTGCCAAACTCCTGCTGCACGGCTCTCCAGAACCGCGAGGTAAACTGAGTACCTCTGTCTGAGATGATAGAAACTGGAATACCATGCAAATGGACGATCTCCCTAATATAAATTTCCGCCAATCGCTCCGATGAATAAATGGTACACACAGGTATGAAATGAGCGAACTTGGTCAGCCGATCCACAATGACCCAAATAGAATCAGACTTCTTCACGGTCCGTGGGAGTCCAGATACGAAGTCTGTGGTGATACGCTCCCACTTCCACTCCGGGATCACTATCTGCTGAAGCAACCCACCCGGACGCCGGTGCTCATACTTCACATGCTGGCAGTTGAGGCATATAGACACGTAGTCAACAATATCCTTCTTCATCCGCCTCTACCAGTAGTGATGTCTCAAATCCTGATACATCTTCGCGGCACCCGGATGGATGGAATACCGCGAGCTATGGGCCTCTGCTAGAATCAACTCTCGAAGATCATCGACATTGGGCACACAAATCCGGCCCTGCATCCTCAATACTCCATCATCCCCGATGGTCACATCTCTGGCGTCACCACGCCGAACTCTGCCCTGAAGAACAAGCAAATGAGGGTCATCATACTGCCGCTCCCTGATGCTATCAAATAGGGAAGACCGAGAAACCACACAGGCTAGAACCCGACTGGGCTCCAAAAGGTCCAATCTCACGAACTGGCTAGCTAAAGCTTGAACATCCATCTCCATGGGTCTCTTTGAGACTGGTAAATATGCCAAACACCCCAAACTCCCCGCCCGGCGACTCAAGGCATCGGCTACCATATTGGCCTTGCCCCGATGATAAAAAATAGTAATATCATAATCCTTTAACAACTCCAACCATCTCCTCTGACGCATATTCAGGTCCTTCTATTTAAGCAAGTGCTGCAAACTTCGATGGTCAGTATAGATCTCACAAGGCACCCCATACAAATAATGACGCCAGATCTTCAAGGCATGAACAATAGCATCTAACTCAAGATCGTGGACAGGGTAGTTCTTTTCATGCACCTTCAAATATCTGGACGCGTAGGCAATCACCCTACCGTCCTGCATCAACACTGCTCCAAGTCTAACTCGTAAGGCATCACAATAAACTGTATAAGACCCCAAATCGGTAGGAAGCATCAAGATTGGGGCTGAAGTCAAAGCTATCTTGAGCTTTGGAAGCTTGCCTCACACTCCTCCGTCCACTGAAATGGGGCACCCTTTTGGGTCAATCTAGTCATATGGGCCACAATCGACGAAAACCCCTCCATAAAGTGACGGTAATAACCCGCCAAGCCGAGGAAACTGCGAATCTCTATAGCTGAGGAGGGCCTGGGCCAACTCTGCACGGCCTCCACCTTCCTCGGATCCACTCAAATGCCCTCACTCAATACCATGTGGCCTAGGAATGCCACAGAACTCAGCCAGAACTCACATTTTGAGAACTTTGCATATAATTTCTTCTCTCTCAGAGTCTTAAGCACTACCCTCAGGTGCTGCTCATGATCTTCCTGACTCTGGGAATATACCAGAATATCATCAATAAAAATAATCACGAATGAGTCAAGATATGTCCTGAATACACTGTGCATCAAATGCATAAAAGCTGTCGGGACATTAGTTAGCCCAAAAGACATAACAAGGAACTCGTAATGACCATACCGAGTTCTGAAGGCAGTATTCGGGATATCTGGCTCCCTAATCTTCAACTGATGATAACATGAGTGCAAATCAATCTTGGAAAACACATGTGCACCCTGAAGCTGGTTAAACAGATCATCAATATGAGGTAAAGGATATCGGTTATTCACTGTAACTTTGTTCAACTGGCGATAATCAATGCACATACGCATATAACCATCCTTTTTCTTCACAAAAAAGACAGGAGCACCCCATGGCGAAATACTGGGCCGAATAAAACCCTTACCCAGCAATTCCTGCAATTGATCCTTCAACTCAGGAGGAGCCATGTGATACGGAGGAATAGAAATGTGCTGAGTGCCCGGTAATAGATCAATGCCAAAATCGATATCTCTATCAGGCGGCATGCCCGGAAGATCAGCTGGAAACACATCGGGGAAATCCTGTACACAGAAGGGGTGTCAACACTGACATCTCTCACATAAGCTAAATACGCGGCACACCCCTTCTCAACCATACATTGATCTTTAAGGAAAGAGATAACTCTACTGGGAGTATGATCTAAAGAACCACTCCACTCAATACGTGGAACACCTGGCATAGCCAGCATCACGGTCTTGGCGTGACAATCAAGAATAGGATGATGGGGCGACAACTAGTCCATGCCCAGAATAATATCAAAATCGACCATACCGAGTAATAATAGACCCGCCCTGGTCTCAAAACCACGAATAGTAACCAAACACGACCGGTAAATGCGGTCCACAACAAGAGAATCTCCCACAGGAGTAGAAACATAAATGGGGGCACTCAAAGAATCCCGAGGCACACCCAAATGCGAAGCAAAATAAGAAGACACATACAAATAAGTAGAGCCTGGATCGAATAGAACTGATGCCTCTCTGTGACAAACCAGAATAATACCTGTGATGACAGAATCGGAGACAACCGCCTTAGTGCAAGCAGGAATGCAATAATATCTGGCCCGACCCCTCTCACGAGGGCGACCTCTATCTCCCCTACCTCCGCCTCTAGCTGGCTGGGCAGGTCGGGTAGCAGCGGGAGCTGAGACTATAGAGGAGCACGCTGTGGCTGAGCAGTCTGTGGATGTGCACTCCTCCCTAGTCTAGGGCAATCCCTCACCACATGACGGGTGTCACCACACTCACAGCAAGCTGTGGGAGGACGTGGTGGCTGTGACTGGATAGAACTAGGCCTGCTGGACTGACCTTTGAAAGCACCCCACGCAGGAGGCGTGCTAGAAACTGGAGGTACATAATAAGGCTCCCGAGGTGCATGCGAAGCTGGAGTACTGTCGGCTGCTGGTAAAGATGAATGTACAGGACGACCAGAATAACCCCTACCATAACGACCTGCTAATGGGGTACAGGCACCAGAGTAGTGGCCCGACTCTCAAGACCTCTTGGCCTCCCTCTCTCCTCGCTCCCTGGCGAGCATACCCTCAATCCTCCTAGAAATGCTCACTACCTGCTGATAAGGAATGTCCATCTCCAACTCTTGAGCCATGCTAGATCTGATGGGTGGAATAAGACCCTTAATGTACCGGCAAACTCTCTCCCGACTGTAGCAACCAAAGCCGGTGCATGCCTGGCCAACCTGGTATAACGGATAGCATACTCTGAAACTGTCATAACACCCTGATGCAAATGCTAAAACTCTGTGCGACATGCATCCCTGAGACTCTGGGGGACAAACTCTCTCATAAACATCTCCGAGAACTGGGCCCAAGTTAGTGAAGCAGCCTCAACTGGATTGTCTATCTCATAAGTGCTCCACCAATCATATGCGGCTCCCCGAAGCTGAAAGGCAGCGAAAGAAACTCCACTGGACTCCACTATGCCCATGGTGCAAAAAATACGATGAAACTCCTCCAAAAATCTCAAGGCATCATCTGATGCTAGTCCACTGAACACTGGGGGATCATATTTCTTAAACCTCTCAACTCTTCGCTGCTCGTCCTCTGTAGCAGCTGACCCATCCTCGGGCTGAACTAGAGCTGCAGGCGGTGAGGGAATAATCTCGGGAGCCTGCTCAACCTGCACTCGCTTCTCAGGAGTGTGGACGGCGGGATTCTGTGCTCCTCTCCCGGCCTGGGATGTGGCTGCAGCAAGGGGAAGCAACCCTGCCTAAGCTAAAGTGGTATACATGCTCATGAACTGAGCTAAAGTCTCCTGGAGCGATAGAGTAGTAGTGGCAGTAGTATGTGTGCTAGGTGTCTGGGCTCCGGCTGGATCTGCTGGTGGTACCTCGGCGGCATCTCGCGTAGGTGCTCTGGCTGCACCACGTACGCGTCCTCGACCTCTACCCCGGCCCCGGCCCCGGCCTCTGACGGCGGCAGTAGGGGGCACGGATGCCTAGTCATCTCGTGTAGCATATGTCCTCACCATCTATGAGAGAATAGAAGACAGAAGTTTAGAATTGATGTCAAAAATCGCGCACGACAGGGAATCAAATGAATTGTAATTTTCCTAACGGTTACATAGCCTCTCGTAGATAAGTACAGACATCTCCGTACCGATCAACGAGACTCTAAACAACCAGCATGTGTCGTAACTCCTATGAGCCTAGAGCTCTGATACCAACTTGTCACGACCCTAGTTCACCAACCGTGAACATGTCATGACAGCACCTGGTCCCTATGACCAGGTAAGCCTATTATTGCGGAAACATAATAATTACGAAAAAATAGATAGAGAAAATCAAATTAAATATCTAAAGGAAACTGTACTGAATGCCTCTTGGCATGTACAACTCGATAACACAAATCTGAAATGATTTCCCAAAACCTGGAAACTCACGGGCAACACAGGATACAGAAGTATATAGTATGGCTCCAAAACTCCAGAATGTCTAACAACCAAAAGAGAGAAATCTAAGTACTAAAGATAGAGTAAGAGGGAGACTCGTCGGTCTACAGACGTAGAAGATCTACCTCGAAGTCTCCAAAATTCTCCTGCCTCACTGATAGTGCGCCTGAGTAGAGGTACCTGAATGATCTGCACATGAAAAACATGCACAGGAAGGGCATGAGTACTCCACAGCGGTACTCAGTAAGTGCCAAGCCTTACCTCGGTTGGGTAGTGATGAGGAAGGTCAGGGACCTACTAAGATAAAACATAATAAATAATATGGTAACAGAAGCAGTTTAAATAAAGTCAACAGCGAGAATCTAAACCCGGTAAATAAGGAAGAACAGTAATAGAAGGCAAATGAAACAATACAAGGAATACTGCTCTCAACAAGGAATAGTAAGCGAGGATCTCTTGGTATCCCGAGGATCTCTTGGTATCCACATCATATACATGGGGGATCTCTTAGTATCCCGAGGATCTCTTGGTATCCTCATCATATACACTAGGGATCTCTTTGTATCCCGAGGATCTCTTGGTATCCTCATCATATACACTGGGGATCTCTTGGTATTCCAATATATAGAAATACATGTGCCTGGGATCTCTTGGTATCCCGCACCTTCAATCCAGAATATATCAAGTACAGGGGGATCTCCCGGGAAGCCGTCCCGTAGTCCCAAATTAAACACACAGCAACAACAACGCATAACCTCAGAATAAATGGAACAATCAGTACAAGTAGTAGTAATTTCTAGCCTAACATGCTTTACAGAGTAGAAATAATACATTTAAACAATTAAGCAAGTAAGTCAGCTAAACATGCTTCTCTAAGCTAGCACAGGTTTAAACGTACAGTCTAAAATGAACAAGTAAACAGGGAATCTCAGTTTAAATACTTCAAGTAGAAACGGATTTACAACAATTAGCTCAAGTACGCGCTCGTCACCTCACGTACGAGGCATTCAAATATTCAAAGATCATGTCCTAAGGGGAAAGGTCCCCCACACAAGGTTAGACAAGCCACTTACCTCGAACCGGCTCAAAATCAATCCAACACTACGTTCTTGCCATGAGTATCCGACTCCAAATGGCTCAAATCTATTCAATTCAATTGCACATCGTAAATAATATTGCAAACAACCGATTCCACAATAAAAATTAAAGCTAGGGCGCGAAAATAGGTAAAATGACCAAAATGCCCCTCCAGCCAACGTCTCGGAATCGAATAATTTTCACATTTTCAGAACTCTTGTACTCTCACGAGTCTAACCATATAAAAATCTCCCAAATCGGAAGTCAAATGCCCCCTCAAAACCCCAATGTTTGGTCTATGAACGTTTACCCCAAATTACCAAGTTTTTGATCCTAAATTCGAATTCAAATGATGTATTTAGCTATATAATGATGAAATATAATGAAAAGGGATCAAGGAAACGTTACCCAAAGATTTTCTCTCCAAAACTCACTCAAAATCGCCTTCTCCCGAGCTCTTAATCGATTTTCAACTTATGAAATTAAACCCTCTAAATTTTCTATTTCTGCCCAGCCATTTCCGCTTCTGCGGTCCCGCTTAAGCGGCAAAACAACAGCTTCTGCGGCTTCTCATAAAAGGGCAGGTTCCGCTTCTGCGGATAAATAACCGCTTATACGGTTCCTGTGGGGGAGACCAAATCTCGCTTCTGCTATAACAAGGGCCGCTTCTGCGACTCCGCTTCTGCGGTCCCCAAACTGCAGAAGCAAAAATACCAGAAGAAATAAGACACCAGCTGCTACAAACTTAGAGATTTTCCCCCGTTAACCACCCGAAATCATCCCGAGGCCCCCAGGGCCTCAACCAAAAGTACCAATACCACCTAATACCTCATTCAAACTTGTACCAATCCTTAAAATACCTAAAACAACACCGGAAATCCAATTAAATCAAAGATTCAAGCCTAAGAACTTCAAATTCCAAAAAAACACGCTTTCGATCAAAAATCTAACCGAACCTCGCCCGAATGACCTAAAATTTTGCACGCACGTCCCAAATGACATGACGGAGCTACAGCAACTTCCGGAATTCAAATCCGACCCCCGGATCAAAAACTCACTATCGGACCAAAAACTTCAAAAATTCAAACTTCGGCATTTCAAGCCTAAATGAGCTACAAACCCCCAAAATACATGCCGAACACGCTCCCAACCCCGAAATCACCTAACGGAGCTAACAGAACCATCGGATTTCCATTCCGAGGTAGTCTTCACATTATTCCGAATACGGACTATTTTTCAACTCTTAAGCTTTCATTTAAGGACTAAGTGTCCCAAAACGCTCCGACTCCTAACACCGAACGTCCCGGCAAACCAAAATAGAAGAAAAAACTTAGGGAAAGCAGTTAATAGGGAATAGAGGTGTAAATCCCAAAAATGACCGGCCGGGTCGTTACATCCTCCTACACTTAAATATTCGTTCGTCCTCGAACGAGCATAGAGAACATACCTGAAGTAGCAAAAAGATAAGGGTACTGGCTGCGCATAACCTGCTCGGTCTCCCAAGTCTCCTCCTCGATCTCCCAAGTCGCCTCCTCGGCCGGCTGACCCCGCCACTGGACCTTCACTGAAGCAATATTCTTTGACCTTAACTTTCTGATCTGCCTGTCCAAAATGACCACTGGCTCCTCAACATAGGATAGATCCTTGTCCAACTGGACTGAACTGAAATCCAACACGTGCGACGGATCACCGCGATATCTCTGGAGCATCGAAACATAAAATATCGGATAAACTCCGGTTAGGGTGGGAGGTAAGGCAAGCTCATAAGCAACCTCCCTAACTCGCCTCAAGATCTCAAAAGGCCCAATAAACCTCAGACTCAGCTTCCCTTTCTTTCCAAACCTCATGACGCCCTTCATAGGCGAGACCCGAAGCAGAACCCGCTCACCTACCATATATGCAACATTACGAACCTTCTTGTCTGCATAACTCTTCTGTCTGGACTGGGCTGCACGGAGTCTATCCTGAATCACCTTAACCTTCTCCCTTGCATCCTGAACCATCTCTGTGCCCAATAGCTTGGCCTCACCCGGCTCAAACTAACCCACCGGAGATCTACACCTCCTACCATATAAGGCCTTATACGGTGCCATCTGAATGCTGGACTGATAACTGTTGTTATAAGCAAACTCTGCCAGTGGCAGGGAATGATCCCATGACCCTCCAAACTCAATCACGCACGCACGGAGCATATCCTCCAGAATCTGAATAGTGCGCTCGGACTGTCCGTCCGTCTGGGGGTGAAATGCCGTGCTCAACTCCACCCGAGTGCCTAACTCCTGCTGCACGGCTATCTAGAACCGCGAGGTAAACTCAGTACCTCTGTCTGAGATGATAGAAACTGGAATACCATGCAAATGAACGATAATCCTATGGGACAGTATCAAACTTATAAGATGGTGTGGGAGCTTCCATCACAGTAAAAGGTGTAGCTACCTCGACCTCAAATTGTACCTGGGTTTGCACCACAATTGGCGAGAGGGTGACAAGGAATGTTTTGGGAGTATCCCCCCTTCGAATACATCCAATGGATCCCTCTTGATCCTATTCCTTATCATCTTCTAAAACATTTACTCCCTCGCCCCTATGATTCGGGAAAGGGTTTTTACGGACATCTGGTACGACTTCCTTTGCTTGTATAACTTTGGTGTTGATCAATATTTAAATCTTGTCCTTTAACATGTGGCATTCTTCAATGGTATGACTCTTCGTGCCCGAGTGATAAGCACACATTTTGTTGGGGTTAACACACTGGGAAGGGTTCTCAATAGCAACAGCAGGAATATGGCTGACGTAAGCAACAACTTTTAGTCTCTCGTACAGTTGTGCTATGGGTTCAACGATTGAGGTGTATTGTCTACGAGCTCTACGGTCAAAGTTTGGTCGTGGCTTTGGGTAGTTTTAGCGGGCGGGTGAAGGTGAATGGTAATATGCAGGTTCGGTGTTATATGTATGGTAGATGGCGGTAGGGTATTGGTATTTTGGAGGTAATGGTTGATATGTGGGTGGAGGTGTTTAGTATGTAAGGGTAGACTTAGTGCCTTGGGCCACCATTACGGCACCCACTTCCTTCTTCTTCGAAATTCCCCTGTATTGCAAGGCTTTGTTTGTGGCTTGCAGTGCCTCGAAATTAGTCACCGTCTCGTTCTTGATTCCTTCTTATATCCTTTCTCCTAACTTGATTATGTCTGAGAACTTGTGATTCTCGATAACCAACAACCTTTCATAATATTGCAGATCTTGAGCTCTAACAATTAACTATTCATCTGTTCTTCTTCAAGTGTCGGCCTTACTTTGGCAGCCTCTAATCTCCAACGAGTAGCATATTCGTGGAAGGTTTCTGTCAGCTCCTTCTTGAGGTTTTGAAAGTAGAAAACGTCCAGCGCGTTCCCGTATTGAACCTGAATCTATCCATGAAATCCAATTCTATGCTCACCCAATTTTCCCACTTCTTTGGATTATGACTGATAAACTAAGATAATGTGCCTCCTGTAAAACTCTGCATGAACAGTTTCATGTGGATTTGTTCATTCTTACCTACTCCTGCAAGCTTGTCGCAGTAGGTTCTCAGATGCTCCTTTAGATCACCAGTGCCATCAAACATCTCAAACTTGGGAGGTTTGTAACCCTCGGCAGTTCGACATCTCACTGGATACACAAATATTTGCAGTTTAAACCTTCAACACCCTTCCGACCTTCAACAATGTGTACTCTCCCTATCCGTTTCTTGAGTTATTCTGCCATGTTTTGAATGAGCAGGTCCTTCTCGGTTGGCTCGAGTATGTATAGGGTTTGTTGTGGGGTATGGTTTCCGCGTATATCGGGTTGCCTTGATGGGCTCCTAGAACTTGGGTATATGGGTGATCATTGATTGAGATTTGAGGGGAATCAGGGGTAGGTTGTGGTGCATTTTAAGGAGTGTGATAAGTGGTGGTTTAAGAGATTGGATCGGGTGATGGTGGTGTTATTAAGGGGTTTGCACTGGTGGTGGGTTAAGGTTTTGGGGAGCTGCGGGATTGTGATATTGGTTCGGTGCGGGAGGATTCAGATCTATGGGTGGTGGATTCTGGTTGTTGACACCCAATTTTGTCCATCCTTACTCCATATTATTCTAATGAGCTACTATTTTATTTAAGAGTCATAATAATTGTCATATCATTTTTTATGTATTATTACATGTTCTACAACATTATTATTATTATTATTATTATTATTATTATTATTATTATTATTATTATTATTATTATTATTATTATTATTATTATTATTATTATTATTATTATTATTATTATTATTATTATTATTATTATTATTATTATTATTATTATTATTATTATTATTATTATTATTATTATTATTATTATTATTATTATTATTATTATTATTATTATTATTATTATTATTATTATTATTATTATTATTATTATTATTATTATTATTATTATTATTATTATTATTATTATTATTATTATTATTATTATTATTATTATTATTATTATTATTATTATTATTATTATTATTATTATTATTATTATTATTATTATTATTATTATTATTATTATTATTATTATTATTATTATTATTATTATTATTATTATTATTATTATTATTATTATTATTATTATTATTATTATTATTATTATTATTATTATTATTATTATTATTATTATTATTATTATTATTATTATTATTATTATTATTATTATTATTATTATTATTATTATTATTATTATTATTATTATTATTATTATTATTATTATTATTATTATTATTATTATTATTATTATTATTATTATTATTATTATTATTATTATTATTATTATTATTATTATTATTATTATTATTATTATTATTATTATTATTATTATTATTATTATTATTATTATTATTATTATTATTATTATTATTATTATTATTATTATTATTATTATTATTATTATTATTATTATTATTATTATTATTATTATTATTATTATTATTATTATTATTATTATTATTATTATTATTATTATTATTATTATTATTATTATTATTATTATTATTATTATTATTATTATTATTATTATTATTATTATTATTATTATTATTATTATTATTATTATTATTATTATTATTATTATTATTATTATTATTATTATTATTATTATTATTATTATTATTATTATTATTATTATTATTATTATTATTATTATTATTATTATTATTATTATTATTATTATTATTATTATTATTATTATTATTATTATTATTATTATTATTATTATTATTATTATTATTATTATTATTATTATTATTATTATTATTATTATTATTATTATTATTATTATTATTATTATTATTATTATTATTATTATTATTATTATTATTATTATTATTATTATTATTATTATTATTATTATTATTATTATTATTATTATTATTATTATTATTATTATTATTATTATTATTATTATTATTATTATTATTATTATTATTATTATTATTATTATTATTATTATTATTATTATTATTATTATTATTATTATTATTATTATTATTATTATTATTATTATTATTATTATTATTATTATTATTATTATTATTATTATTATTATTATTTTTATTATTATTATTATTATTATTGTTATTATTATTATTATTAATTAGCAACTTTTAAAAAATATAAGCATTTACAGTTTATTTTAGCTTGTTCATATATTTGTATAAAATATTATTTGATTTCCAACTTCTTGTATCTTATTTTTTTTGCACATAATATGATATTATCCTTTGGGATTATGGAAACTCCGTTGGACTTTGGACAAGGTTTATCATAAGCGGGTTGATACATCAATGATGTCTCAATCTGAACTAGGTTTAGCATGATGCATGTACATTTCAAATCAATGTATGGTTTCTATAAAGGTCTAGACCGGTACTCTCAAGTGGATAACTCGAAAGGGAAAGGCACGGGACCGATGCACTGCTGATCGGCTAGTTTACCGCAAATAAGCCTTTCTGGTTTAAAAGGGTGATTTTAGGAAAGTGCGGACACTCATTAAGTGATGATATGTTGATAATAAGCACAAGTGGAGTATGATATGGGGCATGCCTTATGCATAAATAGTAACACGGTGCCAAGTATTTTCATGATAAAAGTGCATAAAAATAGTAAATAATATGGTAAAGATGAACAAGTGGAGGAAAAGAAAAGAAAAGAAAAGAAAGACGAAGAGAGAAGTCAGTTTAACTCATGAAAATGTATGAGAACGTAATGAATCAAATAGGAAAATAGGAACGAGAGAGTCATGATATAGCAGTCTGAGACAGGATGAGACAAACGGAGAGAGGACGTTCATGTCGCAATAATTTAAACAAATAAAAGGAAATAAGGGAGGGGATGTACGTGTCAAAGCAATTTAAACAAATAACGGAAGATAAGGGAAGGGACGTGCATATCATCAAATATATCTGTTAATCCACATAAGTCAAACACATTATGGTAAGAGTGTAAATGTAAATCTCTAGTAGAGTCGTCATGCTATCATGCCCCGTTTTCTCGCGAAAATAGGCTTTGGCGTGTTACAACTCTTTTAAATGGGGCCAGCACCTAATAATTTTTTAAGGTGCGTTAAGGCACCTATTGGCAGATAATTCTAATTTAACTAGTCTGTGTCACCAAAGATCGGGTAAGAGCTCAAGTTACCTCAAAGAAAAGGTGTTAGGCACTCTTCAAGGTCCATAACTGTGGGTCCCGATCGAAGTTTACAATATACGGATTATCGGATTACAATTATCCTATTTTGAACACATGCAAAGAAAATCGGGCAATAATTAGACTATATAGATAATCAATACAGGTCTTAGAGGTTACAAGGTACAACTATTCTATATTTGATGACTAAGAGTGAACGACAAACATATAAAGAAAAGGAGGGGGTCCTAACTTTTTTAGCCTAAAGGATCACCCCGTGCAAAATAAGTAATACTTTGCAACTTCCTTGAGATAGGGGTTGCTCATATTATTCAGTGGGCACAGATTATCATCTCCTGCTACCCGATTACTATATTAAAGTTATTTACCTAAAGGCTCTCTAATTAAATTCTATGTCGCGTCCAATGCGTGAATTACCCGTCACATGCCTAACGTGGTTCTACTTAGGATGCTCAAATATGATAAAAGTAGCGCACATCCAAAACATATAGGATTACACAAAAATGCAAGAAAGGGGCTTAAGTTAACCTTCACACATAAATAGCAAATAGCACGCAGGCAGATTCAACAATAGATAATTTTTAAGATAAGACGCATTAGAATCGTTAAGTCCTATAGGCATAATTTCTATGTGATTCTGATTTCTAGTATCATATAGGTAGTGTCGCAGCTTCAGAGTAACGCATAGGCATATTAAAAGCATTGCATGTCCTATAGGCATGATCTTTAATTGTTTGCACAATGAGGAAGTGAAACGATCCCAGAATTCCGAGTTACTAGTGTTGATTTTATATACATGCTTCTTAGGCAGGTGAGAGTTTCCTATGCAAGATTTCTAATAGTTGACAATTGAAATTGATTTTATAATACTTTATCCCTATAGGCATGCCGTCTAAGTGTGGCAATGCAACGAAGTAACAAAGTAATTGATTAGTTGATTAAAATCATATAGTCATGATATCTAAAGGAGCAACGTACTAAGATCAATAGAAGCAGTTGATTGATTGATCAATTGAAACCCTATAGAGATGGTAGCTAGATGGGCATTAGCAAAACATGTGTTATTGTATCCTATTGGCATGTTGTCTATATGCGCACAATAGTAAACATGAAAACAAGTATAGCAAATACTTAAACAAGCTTTAGATAAGTTGAGTGACGTGTGTGTGATTTACTACAAGCATGATTACTTGCCGTCTAAGTGTGGCAATGCAACGAAGTAACAAAGTAATTGATTAGTTGATTAAAATCATATAGTCATGATATCTAAAGGAGCAACGTACTAAGATCAATAGAAGCAGTTGATTGATTGATCAATTGAAACCCTATAGAGATGGTAGCTAGATGGGCATTAGCAAAACATGTGTTATTGTATCCTATTGGCATGTTGTCTATATGCGCACAATAGTAAACATGAAAACAAGTATAGCAAATACTTAAACAAGCTTTAGATAAGTTGAGTGACGTGTGTGTGATTTACTACAAGCATGATTACTAGCCGTCTAAGTGTGGCAATGCAACGAAGTAACAAAGTAATTGATTAGTTGATTAAAATCATATAGTCATGATATCTAAAGGAGCAACGTACTAAGATCAATAGAAGCAGTTGATTGATTGATCAATTGAAACCCTATAGAGATGGTAGCTAGATGGGCATTAGCAAAACATGTGTTATTGTATCATATTGGCATGTTGTCTATATGCGCACAATAGTAAACATGGAAACAAGTATAGCAAATACTTAAACAAGCTTTAGATAAGTTGAGTGACGTGTGTGTGATTTACTATAAGCATGATTACTACGCGTGTGCGGAATAGGAGTATGTCAACGAATATCAAACAAGACAGTTAAATCCTATAGGCAAGTTTTCTACACGTTCATGCGGAAATTAGAACACCTCAGTCCCGCTTTTTTACTAATTTCCCCATCATTAAGTTTTACAAGCTATTACAGATTATTTTTAAAAAATTACAGGCCAAATACAAATATAGAATAACACAATAATCTTAAAACATGCTTAAGACTTTCATGCAAATGGCAGGCCCAAACTCCAGGTGTAAATAGTATGCTTCAAACCCTCAATACCAAAGGCATGCTCAACATATCAGGCCCAAACGAATAACTTACTTACCCAAATGGATGCGCAACTTAGCCATACAGGTGACAAACTACACATAGAATTAATTGAACAGCTTTGAAGCTTAAATTCTTAGTTCTTAAAGCTATAACTAAAATCAGATCTAGCCAAGACATATAGACAGGATCCTGCTAAATTGGAAAGCACACAAAGCACATATGAGGCAAGTTCTAGAAACAAAGTTTAAGAGTAACAGGATTGACCATCATAAGATAGTAAACCATTCCAAAGATTTTCAAAACGAACCATGATTTAGGATCAACCTAAAGAACTTTAGATGAGGGTCTAGCAAAATCATATAGAAGAAGTAAGTAGAGCACAACCTTCACATGAAAGTGTCTATAATGAGAAACCTAATAGAGTAACCAAACTGGTTGATGGACATGGTCTACAGACAATCTTTAATTGAGCGTGAAAAGTCTTGAACATGCTAAATACCAATCATAGCACAAAGACTTAAACAATACCAGAATTCATAGTAGGCAAGGATACACCATGATCCAGATTATACATAAAAGAAAAACTAGACAGTACAATTTTGTCTTGTAGGCTTTAGGCAGTAGTAATCAGTCATGATTCACACTTTAAAGTTTACAAATAGTAGGGAAGCAAATTAGGTCAAACATTGAGAAAATATTATAAAGTGAGATGATCATGGGTCAATTTGCAGAGAAATAGCAAGTTATACATAAAGGATTCAGCAGAAAGAGACTCATTAAGGCAACTTTTGGGCAAGAACTAGTTCCTTAGGAGTTCCACTACAAAAGTTCAAGGTAAGGCATGAGAATGAACTCATAACAAACAACCAATATAGGGATTCAAGCATACACAAACATGATAGTCTCAAACATGCATAATAATCAGAAAATATTTCAAATTGAATATACTAAATGAACATATATAGACTTGTACAGATAACTTGATGGAGAATTACAGAAGAATTTCAAAGCAAGGTCGACACAATGTCATATTGGTTTGTAAGTTTTCACATAAGACAGACATTTAGAAGTAAGAAAATAAGAAGGGAGAAAACATAATTGTGAGGGATTGAACACTTACCAATTTGCAGATTTAATGAAAAATGTAGGGAATCATCAAGTTCCAATAGAAAAGTAAGAACCCTAGTGTGTCCGAATTCACAGGAGCTTCGAACGAGCTTCGATAAATGCTCGTACTAGGTAGGTAGATAGAAAAGATTCTGGTGGCCTTGGCTTTCAGCCGGCCAAGAGCTCAAGCTTTAGAATAGTACAGAATGCGTGAGAGTCAAAGAATAACCGTGATTCAGGTTTGTTTTAGGGGAATTGGGGATGAGTTTATATAGTAGTAGAAACTGAAAGAACAAATATGGAAAACAAGTAATTAAGCACAAATAAGGAAAGAAACTATAACATGCAAATTAAAATCAGTAAAGAAGATGGAGAATCTCAAACTCTAACTAGGGTTCAATCGTCTGAAAATCGAACCAAGAGTACAGATCTCTCTTTGTTGAGCGTATATAGACAAAATGACGCCTAAATCAAAGATTTGAATCATTCCGGTCCAATCTTGGAAGTGATACTTGCCAAATTTTGGCAAGTACCTAAGTAACACCATAAACGGATGATAAATAATGAGAGAAGATTAATAAGGTAAGTATATCATAAGTGGATTCCATCTCTGGGTTGGAATCAGAGAAAAACCAAGCAGCAGCGGCTAGGGTTTCTCAGAGAAGAAGAGAGGATAAAAGGATTTAGTGGCGGCTGGGTGAGAGAAGTGGTGTCTCGCATTTGGGGTTGAGAGATATAAGGAGAAAGGGAGGAAGTGTTGTGAGTCATTGATCATTTTGATCAACGACTGAGATTTAGATGACTTGG
Organism: Nicotiana glauca; assembly: GCA_026770625.1. Classification (NCBI taxonomy): domain Eukaryota; kingdom Viridiplantae; phylum Streptophyta; class Magnoliopsida; order Solanales; family Solanaceae; genus Nicotiana; species Nicotiana glauca. The sequence continues at coordinate 40,265 of MU754634.1, read as the reverse complement.
GTTAGGTGTAACGGGTCGTGGTATTGGGCTAGAGTTTAGAGTGTGGAATGGTGAAGTGGGTCAAAATTTGGCCTGTTTTGGGCCAGATTTTAAATACACGAAATTAAGGGGAAAATAATTTAATAAAATATCCATAAATAAAAAATACTATTTATGAAACTTAATATTTTAAAATCATTGTGGAAAATTATAAAAAATTATTTTGACCTTGAATAAAATGGCGGATGCAATTAATTGTTAAGTATATTAAGTAATCACAGAAAATACTTATATGACTCTTGTAAATTGGTGATGATGCAGAAATGATATTTTAAAGTATATATGATTTTTATAAAAATATGAGGGCAAAATTGGGTATCAATAAGTAAATGTTCAATCTTCCCTTGTAAAAGCCTGCAATTTGTTATTCTATGGCAATGATTATTGTGAAACTTGCACCAGAAATTTGGGTTCATTTTGTTTGGATCTGATCTTATCTTTTTCGGCCATCGTACCTTATCTCACATCCCCCTTAGAACAACCACCAATTCAGAGGTACTAATGTTAAAACCATAATCTCATATTCTTTCTTAAGTACTAGAATTGTTGCTTCGTGCATCTCGCTCCTTTTTGAACTTGGATGAAGAACTTGTCTCTTTTTGCCTTGATCTTGAATCAAATCATACATTCTCTTGTTTAGGTCAAGAATCTCGTCCAGCGGGTTCCATGTAAGGTTCGTACCTATTTTTACAATACATTCTCTCTGATTTCGAGCGTCTCGAAGCTAGTCTTTCGTCAACCCTCAGTTGTGCAACTGTATCTTCTTCTATCCGCAGCTTCGCGCTGTATCGATTGTAAGCATCATTTCAAGTTGTTGCGGGATAGCCGCCTAGTTATCAGGTACGCGCGATAGCATTATTCATTATCGTTGGAATCTATTTACGATTTCTCTGAGCAATTTTTTACTCTGTTGTTTAACTTTGAAGATATCTTTCATCCTTTTTTCAACTTTTTATGCCCTCAAATGTGCCTTTACAAATGAATTTGCAAGCTCAGCAAAAGAATCGATCGAGTTTTCAAATAAGAGAGAGTATCATGTTAACACCCATATTGTGAGAGTTTCGCCAATTTTTTTAACCAAAACTGATTTAATCTTCTGCTTGGTTAAATCATTGCCTTTCATCTGGGTAGTGAACGCAGTTACGTGATCCCATTGGTCTGACGTCCCGTCATATTTGGGAATATCGAGCATTTTAAACCTTTTGGGATTCAACAAAGGTGTTGCACTTGGCTTCCAGGGTTGTTGTGAATACTTGTCAATATCCACACCTTTGATCACGGTGGTACACCAAATATTTGCTTTATACGCTCATTTTTCTCCTTCAGCTGTTTCTGCAAAGTTAGCACTAAACTTTGTAAACTAGAATTATTTGGTGTACCGACCCTCCATAGCGAGATTCATTGGGTATTTCTCCACTTCTAGGATTATCAAGTCCCGAGTTCGGATACTCCAAAGTCTTTGTATTAACTGGTGGAGGCATTTGTGCTACGTTGGGCAATTCTCTAACAAAAGCTTGCAGTGCTTTGTTCACTTGTTCTGCAATCAACTGCTTCAAAGCACCCTACTCAACGATTTGGTCACCTTTATGTTGTCCATCAGCGTGCGAAGCAGGCCTTTCAAGTGAACTTTCACATGATTGCTGAGGAGTTCCTGTATGTGTTTGATGTGGTGGAGTTCCACCTTGTCTATTCAGCTGGTTGTTGTAGTTATCAGTCGACATATTTGGTTGTTAAAAATGAAGTTTGAAAAGTGAACAGGTTGTCAGATTTCCGGTAACAGAACCAATTTGTTTAACCTAAAAATAGATTTCTCGATCAAAGTCAATATCAAGAAGAAATCGGGGTTCTGATAACCAAAATTTACTTCACATTCTCATTAATTTGAAGAATAAGACAAATAATGGAAATAATTGGCAGGAAAGAAAATTCAAAGCAGATTGATATTCTCTCCCAGAATTACGGTTTGAACCTTTTGAATAAAGTAAAATAATAATTGCATATATTGAGCAAAAATAATGCGTCATTACAAATGAGGACTAGGTTCTTATATAAGACTATATAATTATAATGGTTTTCTTACTTAAGTCGGGCTTGATAATGGCATTAATTGTATTGATTACCCGTTATCATATATAATTGTAACATAAGCATTAATTACTAAAGATTTTCTATAACCACGATTAATAACGATATTTTTCCTTATTTGTAACAGATTCATGCATCTTCCCCCTTTATGGTCTTTGTCCATTCCTATTTTATCTTTTTCAGCTGTTACAGTTGGTTCCCATGCCTTCTTGAACTCTTTAATTCACCCGATTGGAAGTCCATGTGTCATGCCTTTTTCCATCAATATATTTCTAGGATTGGAGAAGTGTAATGACCCGACCGGTCGTTTTGAGCTCTAGCGCGTTGTTCAGCAGTTTGAGGCCCTGAGTAGCTTCACTTCAGGTATTATGACTTTTACGCATGGTCAAAATTGAATTTCGGGAATTTTGAAGTTGATTTGGAGAGAGAATTCTCATTTCGGAAGTTTTAAGTCAAAATAATTGACTAAGATTGGATCTTTGAGTAAACGACCTCAGAATTGGGATTAGAAGGTTCCAGCAGGTTCGTATGATGATTTTGGACTTGGGCGTATGTCCGGATCGGGTTATGGAAGACCTGGGAACATTTCGGCACCTATTGTGGAAGTTAGCATTTTTGGAAGAATTTCATAAGTTTGGGTTGAAGTGAATTTCAGTGTTATCGACATCCGTTTTGGATTCTGAGTCTGGGAATAGCTCCGTATGGTGATTCTGGTGTTGGAAGCGCAATCGGAAGTGAATTCAGAGGTCTGTGGGTCATTTTAGAGCCATTTGGCTAAAGTTGGAAATTTGAAGGTGTTTGAGAAGTTTGACCAGAAGTTGACTTTTTGATATTAGGGTCGGATTCCAATTCTAGAAGTTGTAGTAGGTCCATAATGTCGAATATGACTTATGTGCAAAATTTGAGGTCAATCGGGCGCGATTTGATAGGTTTAAACATTGAAAGTAGAAGTTTGAAACTTTAAAGTTCATTAAGCTTGAATCGAAGTGCGATTTATGGCTTTACCATTGTTTGACATGATTTGATGCTTCGATCAGGTCCGTGTTATGTTATAAGACTGAGGTGTGTGATTGGACGGGGTTCCGGGGGCCTCGGGTGTGTTTCGGGTTGTATTGCTCTCTTATTTGATGTTTCAACGTCATTTCTTTAGGAATAGAGAGTACCATATTAAGCAAATGAACTCCAAATTCAATTTTTGTTGAACCATTAGATCTGTATCGTAATTATGGAGCTATAACATAAAGAATCGTCGAATTTGGACATCGTATGAGGAAGTTATGCTTATTTTGTGTAAGAAAAAACTACTTCTTCTGGTGTGGTCGCAATTGCGAACATTTCCATCGCAATTGCGATGCCCAATTCGCAATTGCAAACTTTTTTTTTGCAAATGCGACCTTTTCCAGCCCTTCCTTGTTCTCAATTGCTAAGGCTTACTTCGCTTTTGCGAGGGTTCGCAATTGCGAACCCTGGATCGCAAATGCGACATCTGCAGCTTGTTTTCAGCTGTGTAACTCGGGTTTTTGCTTCATTTTATCATATTTTGAACCCTAGGCCCGAGAATGGGCGATTTTGAGAGAGGATTTTCATATCAAATCATTGGGTAAGTTCCTATAACCAATTTTCAATTATATTTTGTGATTATAACTTAGATTTAACATCAAAATTCATGAGAATCCAAAGGAAAATTTGGGGTTTTAAAGAAAAACCTACAAATTGAGATTTTTTTATTTTTACCACGATTTTGGACATGGAATTGAGAATAAAATATATATTTGAGTTCGTGAGGTCATGGGTAAACTTTATCTTCCAAAAATTTCGGAATCCGGGCATGTGAGCCTGAGGGCAATTTTGTCAACTTTTTGATCAGGGTTAGGAATTGTTATAAATTGAGCTATAATGAGTAATTCAACATATATTAATGGGTTTACATAATTATTGACTAATTTTGGAGCATTTTGCATCGATTTGAGTCTATGAAAGGGCGTGGAATACCGGTTATGAAACTTCAGAGCGAGGTGAGTTTCTTATCTAACCGTGTAAGAGGGAATTAACCCCATAGGTGAACGCAATTAATATGTGCCTCTATTTGTGGGGGCTACGTACCCACGATGTGATAAGAGTCCGTACGTAGCTACTAGCCATGCCTATGTCTGGGTCGTTTTAGGTTTACATGATGCCTTGTTGATATTGTTGTTGATTTTATTTATTGTTTGCCTTGAGAAGAATAGAGATTCAATTTGCTTAGTAAATCTCTTGAAAAGAGTTGAAATTGAGTAATTTGAGATCTTAAAAGTTTTTATTTGAACTTCGTATTTTTGGAATGAATTGAAGAAATATTATAATAGCTTAAGAAATCTATGTGTAACCGCATCGCATGTATGTTTTGCGAGCAGGGTAATTTCCTTAAAAAGCTACAAGCTGAATTTCCCTTATTTTGAAACGAATCAAGAAAGAGATATGATTTTAATTTTAATTTATATTTGACCGCGTCGCAAGTATGATCCGCGAGCGGGGTGATTCCTTAAATTTATATTTTACCGCGTCGCACATATGATTCGCGAGCGGGGTATTTTCTTATACTACTCTTATGGGATCGGGTCGTTCGCCTCGGTAGGATTTATGTACCACACTCTCATAGGAGCGGGTCGTTCGCCTCGGAAGGTTATTAGATGCATCTATGGTTCACGTTGTTCGATCCTCGTCAGTGCATATTTTTATTTTATGCTGGATCGGGTCGTAAGCCTCGGCTTTTCCTATATATATATATATATATATATATATATATATATACACACACATACATACACACACATCATTCTTATGGGACTCGCGCTTAATATTTGGCCTGCAGCCAGTGTATCTGAGGATCTTTCCCTAATTTGAAATTGTAACAACAATTTTATGAAAGCCATTATACCTTTATGTATATGTTCCGGTTACGGAGGGAACATGCTAGTTGGGAGCTTGAGTATAGTCGTAAATAAGGGAATTGTTTCATGTATTTTATTCATGTTTGTTTAATATGTTTACTCTTCTTTATATTTATTCACTTCTTTATTGTATTTGATGTCATTGGACCATTAGTAAGTGTCGAAGTCGACCTCTCATCACTACCTCTTCGAGGTTAGACGGGATACTTACTGGGTACATGTTATTTTTGTACTCATGCTACACTTGATGTGCATTTTTATTGCACAGGCACATGTTTTTTCTTGTGGCTTAATTCGGCGCAGCGGCATGATTGATACGGAGACTAGGGTGAGCTGCATTTCTCGAGACGGTCTGCATCCAACAGAGTCTCCTTTAGAGTAGTGGGTTGTATTTCCTTTGCTATTCAATTTGTATTCTGATCGGTTAGTGTATTACATTGTTCCCTAAAAATTGTTCATGCACTTATGACACCGGGTTCTGGGATAACTAAAGGATTATTCACTATATAGGTTTGTTAAAGACATTATTATTTATTAAGTAGAATTCTTTATTAATTGTTTAATGTTTAAAAAGGAATGGTTTCAAAATAGTAACGTGAAATTTCTAGTTAATGGGTGTTGGCTTGCCTGACAGTGGTGCCCAGCATCATCACGATCCTTAGTGGATTTCGGGTCGTGACAAGAAGCTTGGCCAAACAAGCTATTATGTAATACTCTAACGATTCCTGCCTTGGTTGATGATGAATTACATTACTCTCTTTCCACACCGGGTCTAGGGGTATAGTCTATTCTATAATATACTCTTCTTCTATCACAGAAATAGCTAAACCGGAAGTTAAGCCCTATAAGCACTTCACTGAAACTAAAAAGAACTACAAGAGCAATACCTCAGAGGCTAAAGCAGTAAGCAAAAGAAAGAAAGAAAAAACCTAGTGCGTTTTGTATAGATAAAGACTTGTAGCTTGATTCTTTACTCATTTCATACTGGGAAGAATTGCAGGAAATCATTCGATAACAATTTTTCCTAATGTTTTTTCAATAATATCCGACGATCAATACAATTCCCATGAAACTCTTTCGTTTCATAGAAGTGAATTCTTATTCTTACGCAGCAACAAGGGTCGCAAGCAGTGATATTACCCAGCCTACTTTTCCTATACTGGACAACTTCTTTAAAGTTACAAACTCAATATTTTTTCTTCCCAAAACAACTGTTTAACCAAAAATTAGATTTTTAGTCAAAGCTTGAATTTAGAAGAACACGGGTTACTGATAATCGAAAAAGAGTATAAAGAAAGAAATTTGAGAATAATAAGATTTGAAAGCTAGTAAATCAGAGTATATTTCAATAGTGCCTTGTGTTTTTCAACTGATTACATAACTTCATTTTATAGGTTCCTTTGGGAATGTCCGTTATGTCTAAATCATAATGAGGCTATTATGAGTAATTAATGACATTGAATGCAATGTTACATAATCATTACATTGAATGTATATATTCTTAAACGGACTCGGCATTTAATACTTATTAAATGCCGTATCTGTACCCTTTTCTCTAGTCAGGTTCATTCTTTCCATTGCTCGGATGTAAATAAACTTAGATAGGTACGGGTGTTGATCCTCTTATCCCGTGCCTCTTCCTTTTTCCTTACTCGTGCCTGCTTTGAAATTCTTGAATCGTAGCTAACTATAATTCACTGACTATCCCACGTGTCATGACACGTCACCATATATATATAAATACAATTTTTCCCAATACAGATAGTCCCCCCACTTACCATTTATTCATCAGTTTGAATATTTGGGAAGTGGAATTCATTAAAGGAGAATTTTTATCACCATTAATGCTCTGACAGAGTTGATGCTTCAATTGTCACTTCCATTTAATGCATTAGACACGTGTCTTCCTCTTATTGGTTCCACAGTTTTGCAGCACTTTCTCAGGCTTTCTTTTCGGCTTCATTGTTCAAGAAGTGTCAGTTATCATTATTATGGTTCTTCCATCATCATACTTTTTCCTTTTGCCGGTTACCCATTAGTATAAATATAACTTCTCTACTTGTCGTGTTCCACATAAAGCATACAATACACTCTAATCCTTCAAAAAACCTTCTTATTCTTTTCTGCTTCACTTCAACCTTCTTTATCATGGCTTCACCAAACCCTAACCCTAGGAGAACTCCCATTCTATATAGCTTCCCCAATGCTCCGATTAGACATAGAAGAGGGGGTAGACTCCATAGCCTAGGATCTACTCGTGGTGGTAGTACGTCCACTCCTTCTTCTAGCTCTAGTCCTTCTTCTGGGATTAGAGGTTCACATTCTCAGAGGAGTTCTTCTAGGAACAAAGAATCCTCTGAGCCACTTCGTGAGCCTCTAGTTGAGGAAATTGTCCCCTCTGAAATTTCTTTTCATCATGATAGAGAGTCCTTTAGGACTCAAGTTGCCTCCTTAAATCGTGTTGATCCTTTCCCTACTCAAATCACATATATTTTAGCTCCCATAGTTCGTAAGGATTGTCATTGGAGTGACGATTTTCCAATCATCGTTCCAAACCCAAATCAAAGGATCACGTCTTACTTAATCGGATTCTCTTTTGTTTACACATATCCCTTTACTCTAGGGTTTAAACCGGCTATCGACCCGGTCATCTTAGACTTTTGTCATTTTTTCGATGTATATTTAGGTCAAATTGGCCTGATTGTTTGGAGGTCTGTTGCCTGCTTAAGACACCTCGCTAACATGGTGGATATCGAATTTACTTTTCCCCACCTAATTCACCTCTATTCCCCTAGGCTTTTCCGCAACGACGTATTTACCCTTGCAACCAGGAGCAAGTGGGTTTTAGTGAGCCCCAAGGATGATAAAGACCGTGGCTGGTATGCCCTGTTTGTTGCTGCCCCCACTGCTAGTTTAGTGGGTGAAAATAATGTTCCCTTCCTTGAGAAGTGGAACTTTGCACGTAAGTATTAAATCTTCCTCATGCCTTTTTTCTTTCGAAGCTTACTTACTTTTCTAATATTACTTCTTTTTCTTTTCAGCAACCATGGGTGTTGTGGAGTCTGTGCCCAACTTCCGTGGTTCGGTAGAAAAATTGTTGAAGACTGCCCCAATGGAGGGTAGGTAATAGAAAACTCTTTCTAACCGTTATGGTTGGAAAGTAAAAACCCATGGTAAGGGTTTCCATTTTTACCTCATCTACATATAAATATTTTCGTTGTTGTAAGTTTTATCCTTCTTTTTATCAGGATTTGCTATTCGAGGGGTTACTGTGTAGGCCGTCATGGTGTCTCGTGACTCCTTAGGTACTCGTACCTCTTCAGCCCAAGATATATTCTTGGGCTCTGTAAAGAGAAAGAATGCTGAAGAAGATGATTCAGAGGAGGAAGACGAGGGCTCTTTTGTGTCAAGACCACGAGCCAGGAGACGTATCGTTTCTGAAGACGAGGCTAAAGTCTCCCCTCACCTATCTCTTTCCGAGCCTGTTATTACTCCTGTTATCATCCCTGATGATGATGTTTCTCCTCACAACACTCGTGAGTCAATAGATCAACTTTTTTCTAGTGGTTTAGGTAGTGGAGCCTTAGGACCTATTCTAGATGAACTTCCTTTGTCTTCTTTTTCATCTTCTGTACCTGTGATTGCTTCTTTACCTTCATCAACTATTGCTTTTGCCCCTTCATCCACTATTTTTACTCCTTCCACCACTCCTCCTTTAGCAATTCCTCCCCACATTGTTCACCATACGGAGGTGGGATCTTCAATTAGGGGTGTTGCTATGAGGAGCGTAACCATTGAGGTTCCTGCCAACAACAGCCTTTTGATAAAGTCCGGCCAAGCTGATACTTGGCTCGAGCCTTTGATTGGCCCCATTGAGAAATCTAAACTTGAAATCCATAGTAACCTGGCCCTCATGAATGATATAGTTCATGCCACTCTAAAGGTATTTTCTTTCCCTTTATTTTATAAAAACTTCCAACTTTGAAATTCTGACCTCTCCTCTTTTTGTTTATGTAGGCCAATCTCATTGGTACTGAGCTAATGAACGGAATCTCCCTCTTGGAGAAGTTGGCACGTGATTTGGAGAAGGTTGCCCATAATGCAGAAGAGGCTGCCCGTGGTGCAGAAGAGGCTGTATGTGGCTCTCAGTTGGAGGCAAACAACTGGAAGGACCAACTTGAAGGTGCCCAAATCGACATGGAGGATTTACAAGAGAGAAAAAATACCTTAGAACAACAAGTTCAAGCATTAACCTCAGAGCTGGCGGTGATTAAGTTTTCCTCAAGCCAAGCTGAGAGGGAAAACGAACGTCTTGAATCCTCCATTTCAGAGCAGCTATCCAAGGCCAACGAGGAAAATAGGGCTCTAAAGGCTTTGTTGGTTCAGAAAGAAGTTTATGCTGGGGAGCTTGTGCAAAACCTTTCACAGGCACAAAAGAAACTTTGAGTTTCTGTGGACAAGGTACGTGCCTTAGAGAGCTCTCATGTCGCCCTTCAATCATCTTATAGTTTTGTTTTAGCTGAGAACGAAGAACTTAAGAATGAAGTCGTTGCTTGGGAGAAAGATTATGAATTTCTTAAAGGGAAAGCCGATGTTGAGGTAAGTTGGGCTTTCTTAAATTCTCGTCGTGACACCTTAGTGGAAATGGGCCAAGAAGGTTTCAATCTGGAATCATAATTAGCCAAGGTAAATGAGACCATTAAACGAGCTCAACAACCACAAAATTTTTCATCTCCCGAAGTTGAAGCTCTTGTGATTGAAACTTCTTTGGCTAAGACTTCCACAGTTGAAGTCCCTGTGACCGTTGAAATTGCCACGGGTGTCGCACCTTCTTCAAGCTCAACCGTGCCTCTTGTTGCAAGTCAAATTGAGACCTCGTCTGTTGATGCTCCAACTGATGTGATTGAAGATCAACCCTCATCTATTGACGATGGTGTTCTAGTTGAGCCCATTAATGATCCCTCTTCAGTTCTTTCTCCTTAGTGAAAAGATTTACATTTGTTTTAAATTTCCTTTTGTGCAGGTACCTATTTGGAAAACTATGTTTAAAGTCCTTGGATTCTTGTGATAATTTTTTGTAATCAAACCTTTGGTTATCAGTTAAGGGTTGATTTTAGAAGTACAAGTCCCCAAGTATTGTCATGGGGTATTTTGTGTGAACAGTTTGATGACTAAGTTTATACTTAGTCTTTAGCTTTAAATATTAAGAAGTTCTTATTATCATTAAACTTCCGTCTGTTCTAGTCTTGCCTTTTATTTTCAAGGACTTAAAGAATAGTCTGCTTTTTTGTTCTTTGAAAATGCTTCTGTTAATCTCATGACTAAATAACATGAGTTTTATAAAAGAGGGCCCTTTTATATTTCGACACTTAATGAAGAAGACGTCTCGACTTCATAATGATGTTATCATACGATAAAAGAGATAGGAACACACATGTTTCTCTGAAATAACTTTGACAAGTTTTTATTTCTGAACCTTGACAAATTTTGAATAATACTTTACATGTATTTGAATTACATCTATAACTTTTTCGTAACTATTTTTCTTGTAACAGATTTTTACAAAAAAAGAACAATAGATACAGGGTTTTTCCTTGTAACCTATTTTAGTACATAGTCTTTACCCTAACTGTTTTGAGATGTATTGGATTCCCTTAGTTCCAAAACATTATGAAGGATTTGAGAGATGACTCCATTGTTCTCATGGGAAAGAATACTATGATGGATGCCACGACTTCGTAACTTTCACTTCGCACTTGACTCTTCTAGGCTTGATTTTTACTTAATCTTCTTTGCCTTTTTATACATGTGACTGTGTATACTATGTAGTCCCCCAAGTGTTTAAGTGTTGAAGTATGAAGCCTCGAGCACTTGATAGTCTCTTTCACTTGGTCCTTTTCCTGAAAAGGAAATACATACGGGACTCGGGGATGCGATTATAGATGAAGACTGCTTAACCCGTTTATATTTCTATTAGAATAATTGTAACCCTGGTCCAGGAATTTTAGTTTATTCCATTTTGCCTTACAGGTCGTGACTCGTCATTTAGTACAGGTTAGCATTTTGTCTATCATCTAAAATCGCTAGTAAAATTTTAACAATTCAATAAATAAAATTTAACATGGTGATACCTGACCGTGGGTTTTTCCTTAGAAGTAGTATCTCTTCAAATTAACAGTATTCCAATGTGAAGAAAGCACTTTCCCGTCCGTTGTTTCCAATTTATATGCTCCTTTTCCTGCAATATCACGAACTCTGTAGGGTCCTTCCCAGGTCGGGCTTAATTTACCTGCGTTGGCTGCCTTTGTAGATTGAAAAATCTTTTTAAGCACGAAGTACCCAATTTTGAAGTATCTCAGGCGAGCTTTCCTGTTGTAATATCGTTCGATCACTTATTTTTGTGCTGCCATTCTTATTAATGCGGCTTCTCTCATGCCTTCCAATAAATCCAAATTGACCTGCATCTCTTCATCATTAGACTCTTGTGTTGCTTGTGAGAATCTTGTGCTTGGTTCTCCTATTTCAACCGGCATTAATGCCTCAGCTCCATAAACCAAAGAGAAGGGTGTTTCTCCTGTGCTCGTTTTTTATTGTTGTGCGATATGCCCATAAAACTCCGGGTAACACTTCAGGCCAGTTACCCTTTGACTCCTCTAATCGTACTCCTCTAATCGTTTCTTTAAATTGTTGATTATGACTTTGTTTATTGATTCTGCTTGCCCATTTCTCGTTGGATGATATGGTGTAGACGTAATCCTCTTAATTTGCAAGTTGTCAAAAAACTCTGTGACTTGAGCTCTGATAAATTTAGGACCATTGTCACATACGATTTCTTTTGGTACTCATCGGCAGATGATATTTCGCCAAATGAAATCCATAACATCCTTTTCTTTCACCTGTTTAAATGCTCCTGCCTCCACCCATTTAGTGAAATAATCAGTAAGTACGAGCACAAACTTTACATGTCCTTTCGCTTGGGGTAACAGTCCTACTATATTCATCCCCTATTTCATAAATGGCCACGGTGCAATGACTGGATGCAATAATTCTGCTGGTCTGTGCATATTATTGCCGTATCTCTGCCACTTATCACATTTAGCCACGAAACTCTCCGCTTCTTCCATTTTGGGCTAATAGTACCCTGCTCTAATCAAGGTTCTCACTAGTGATCTTCCTCCTGCATGATTCCCACAATGTCCCTCATGTATTTCTCTCATTAAATACTCTGTTTGCGAAGGTCCAAGGCATCTTGCTAAGGGGCCACCGAACATTTTCCGATATAAATTACCTTGCTTTAAACAGTACCGAGCAGCCTTCTTTCGCAGCGCATAGGCTTTTTTCTTATCATCAGGGACGGTACCATGCTGTAAAAAAGCAACAATTTCGTTCCTCCAATTCCAAGTTAAATTATTAAAATTTACCTTATTTTTATCAAGTTCAAGAACTGAGTGGAATAAATGTATAACTGAGGCGTTTGCATCATTTGCTACATCTGCCACGGATGCGAGGTTAGCCAAGGCATCTGCTTCAACATTTTCATCCCTTGGTATTTGTATGACTTTCCAGGTTTGGAATTGCTTTATTAGTTCCCGTACCTTTTCCAAGTACTATTGCATCCTTGCTTCCCTAGCCGTGTAAGTCCCCAGAATTTGATTAACCACGAGTTGTGAATCACTTTTGATCACTACTTGATTTATACCAAGTTCGCGTGCCAATTCTAGACCTATAATCATAGCTTCATACTCTGCTTCATTGTTAGTTATGGAGTGACATTTGATAGCTTGCCTAATAGTTTCACCCGTAGGTGGTACTAAGACAATTCCTAAACCTGCACCTTTTACGTTAGATGGGCCATCAGTGAATAAAGTCCACATACCTGGATTAGCCCCATTAAGTATCTGTACTTCTTTTTCTGCTTCTAATTGTATCCATTGGCTAAAATCAGCCACGAAATCAGCTAATACTTGGGATTTTATTGCTGTTATAGGTAGCTACGTGATTTCATATTCACTTAGCTCTATGGCCCATTTAGCCAATCTTCCTGATAATTCATGTTTATGCAGTATATTGCGTAAGGGGTATGCAGTCACTACAACAATGGGATGATATTGAAAATATGGTCTTAACTTCCTAGATGCCATGATTAAAGCAAGTGCTAGTTTTTCCAATTGAGGATATCGTGTCTCTGCATCTAACAAAGATTTACTAACATAATAGATAGGGGATTGTTTACCTTGTTCTTCTCGAACCAAAACAGCACTTACCGCAACTTCTGAAACAGCAAGGTAGATGAAAAGTCTCTCTCCATCCTTTGGTTTTGATAGCAAAGGTGGATTTGAAAAGTATGTTTTCAAATTCCTAAGTGCGTATTGACACTCCTCATTCCACTCAAAATGATCTTGCTTTTTAAGGGCTGAGAAGAATTTAAAACATTTTTCCGATGATTTAGAAATGAATATTCCCAAAGTTGCGATTCTTCCTATCAGTCTTTGAACTTCTTTCTTGTTTGAAAGTATATCATGAATTTCTTCAATAGCCTTAATATGTGTTGGATTCACTTCAATACCATGGTTAGAAACAAGAAAACCTAAAAACTTACCTGATGCCACACCAAATGCACATTTTTCTGGGTTCAATTTCATATTATATTTTCGTAAAATTTTAAACGTTTCAGAAAGATACGATATATGATCTTCTAAATGTTAAGTCTTAACTAGCATATCATCTATATATACCTCCATGGTCTTACCCAAATGCTCTTGAAACATTTGGGTAACTAACCTCTGATACGTTGCACCTGCATTCTTAAGACCAAAGGGCATTACCTTATAACAGTAAGTCCCCATGTCTGTTATGAAAGAAGTTTTTTCCTCATCCTCTAGATCCATTTTGATTTGATTATAGCCTGAATATGCATCTAAGAAACTTAATAGTGCATGTCCTGCAGTAGCATCAATTAGTTGATCTATGTGCGGCAAAGGAAAAGAATATTTTGGACATGATTTATTAAGGTCTGTGTAATCTACACAGACTCGCCACTTACCGTTCTTCTTTGGAACCACAACAGTGTTAGCTAACCAGTTAGGATATTTTACCTCACGAACTGAACCAATTTTTAGCATTTTTTGGACTTCTTCTTGAATCACCTGATTCTTGAAAGTTCCTTGCTTTCTTTTCTTTTGCTTGACTGGAGGGTATGATGGATCTTCATTTAATTTATGAGTCATGAACTCCGATGGTATCCCTGTCATGTCAGAATGGGACCAAGCAAAACAATCTATGTTAGCTTTTAAAACTTCAATCAACTTACGTTTTACCTACAGACTGAGATTGGCTCCTATGTACACTTTTCTCTTGGGCCAATGTATAAATAAAACCACAGCTTCTAACTCTTCTATTGTTGTTTTGATGTTCTCATTTTCCTCTGGTTCTTGAATGGCATCAAGTCGTGAATCTACGTCTGTTTGCCCTTATTCAGTTGAGGTTGACGTCATGTTACCCCCACCTGAATTCTGTAATTGCTATTTGCCTTCTCCCTTAGCAATTGAATTTGCAACGGAATTTATGCTTCTAGATGTTTGTTGATCTCCTCTGATTTGGCATACTCCCCATAGAGATGGAAATTTAATAACTTGATGTAAGGTTGATGGTACAACATTCATGTCATGGATCCAGGGCCTCCTAATAATCATGTTGTAAGCCATTTCCATATCTACGACCTGAAATTTGGTATCTTTGACAACGCCTTCTGCAAATGTAGTAAGTATTGCCTCTCCTTTCGTTACAACACTAGAGTTGTCAAATTCCGACAAAGTATGCGCTTTTGGAACCAATTTGTCTTCTGCTTGCATCTCGCGCAATACTCGTATCAAAATAATGTTTACAGAACTGTCTGGATCAATCAAAACTCATTTCACGTTAGTGTCATGTACAAGTAAAGATATTACCAGTGCGTCGTTATGTGGAAATAATACGCCATCTGTATCTGTGTCATCAAAGGCAATACTTTATTCCTCCAAGACTTGTCGTGCCCGCTTCCCATGAGTGATTGTTATCTTGGAGATCTTATTAGATGCAGTATATGAGATGCCATTGATATCTTCGCCCCTACTTATAACATTGACGATTCTTTTGGGCGAGGGTGGTTTTGGAGGCTCTTGTATGTTCTTAATGTATGCATGTTTACCTTTTTCACTGAATAGCTCAGTGAGATACCCTTGTTTCAACAAATGATCAACCTCACCCTACAAAAACCTGCAATCTATTGTTTTATGCCCATGTTTTTTGTGGAATTCACACCAATGATCAGGGTTTCGTCTGTTTGGATTTGATCTCATCTCCTTTGGTCATCGTACCTTATCTCTCATACTTCTTAAAATAGTTACGAGTTCAGAGGTGCTTATGTTAAAATTGTAACCACCAAACCTTGCCTTTAGGCTTCCACCAGCATCTCGTGACCCGCGTGTGTTCTGATTGTTCCCAAATCTTGAAGTCGAGCTTGATTCCTTATTCCTAGACCTGTGATCGTACCTCTGATTGTCTTGCTTCGATCATGAATCTCTTCCAGTGAGTCCCATATATGGCTCGTACCTCTTTTTACCAGATCTTTTTTCATTTTCTACACGCCTCGAGCTTACTTTTTCTTTTGTTTTATGTCGTAAAATAATATCTTCTTCAATCCTCATATTTGTACTGTATCTGTTGCAGACATCATTCCACGTCGTTGCTGGAAATTCTCGAAGGCTTTCCTTGAGTCGTCTCGTAGCTTCTGAACTTTTCTCATTCAAATTGCTGGCGAAGGCTATGGCCGCCCAATTTTCAGGTACTCGTGGCAACATTATTCTTTCCCGTTGAAATTTGTCCACGAATTCTCTCAGCAACTCCGAATCTCCTTGCTTGATTTTGAAGATGCCCTCTATTCTCTTTTCAACTTTTTGAGCTCCCGAGTGTGCTTTAATAAATAAATCTGCAAGCTCAGCAAAAGAATTTATAGAATTTTCAAGTAAAAGAGAATACCATATTAGTGCCTCTTTAATGAGTGTTTCACCGAATTTTTTGACCAAGACTGGTTGAATCTCCTGCTTAGTCAAATCATTGCCTTTGACACCTGTTGTAAATGCAGTGACGTGATCTCGTGGGTCTGTTGTCCCATCATACTTTGGAATATCAGGCATCTTGAACTTCTTTGGAATTGGGAGAGGGGCAGCACTTGGCTTCTAGGGCTATTGAGAATATTTATCTATATCTACTCCCTTGATCACGGGCGGTACTCCGGGTATTTGTTCTATGCGGTCATTTTGCTCCTTAAGCTGTTTCTGCAAAGTTAGTACTAAATTTTGTAAATCAGAATTAACTGGATTACCTGGATCTCCCTCCTGTGTTTCACTGGTTCCACCGCTGCCTGAATTAACCAGTCCAGAACGAGGATTCTCCAAAGTATTGTTATTTGAAGTAGGTGTGGGTGGAACAACAGGTAATTGACTAACAAAAGCTTGCAAAGCTTTGTTGACCTGAGTAGCGATAATTTTTTGTAAAGCATCATCCATAGCTTGAAAATTCTCAAATTGAACTTGTTCTTCTGTGTGAGACCCTTCAGGAGTTCCTTCACGAGATCGCCGTGGTGAACCTTGTGGAGAAGGAACTAATGCATTATTATCTTGCAAATCCCCCTGAAGTTGTTGGTTCAATTGATTTTCTGGGTTTCCTTGGATGTTGTCGTTGTTGTTCGACATAATTGATATAACAAAGAAAATCAAGTTGAGATATAATTGATTATCAGATTCCCCGCAACGGAACCAATTTGTTTCACCAAAAATTAGATTTTTAGTCAAAGCTTGAACTTAGAAGAACACGGATTACTGATAATCGGAAAAGAGTATAAAGAAAGAAATTTGAGAATAATAAGATATGAAAGCTAGTAAATCAGAGTATATTTCAATAGTGCCTTGTGTTTTTCAACTGATTACATATCTCCCTTTTATAAGTTCCTTTGGGAATGTACGTTATGTCTAAATCATAATGAGGCTATTATGAGTAATTAATGATATTGAATGCTACATTACATAATCATTACATTGAATGTATATATTCATTAACGGATTCGGCATTTAATACTCATTAAATGCCGTATATGTACCCTTTTCTATAGTCAGGTTCATTCTTTCCATTGCTCGGATGTAAATAAACTTAGACAGGTACGGGTGCTGATCCTCTTATCCCGTGCCACTTCCTTTTTCCTTACTCATGCCTGCTTTGCAATTCTTGAATCGTAGCTAATTATAATTTACTGACCATCCCACGTGTCATGACACGTCACCATATATATATATATAAATATAATTTTCCCCAATACAACAACCACACGAGTTTTTATTCTCGTGATACAATTGTACAAATTACATTATACTTGAATATTGGAGGTCACCACCACATTCACCTCACAGCGTACTTATATCCCAGACTATTAACTACTCACCGCGTTCCCCAGAAATTTTATGGTCAGCAATCAGCATGATCTAAAGCTTGAGTTAGGCACCCTAGTGAATACTTTTGCGTTTTTTTGAATATGTTTGGCTAGGGTCAAAAGAATAGAACATTGAAAGAAAATCTCTAGTTTTAAAGAACTTATAAACATTTATATTTCAGGCAGATTATTAGTGGTGTTAATGGTTCGGTTTGGATCGGTTTTTTCCTAAAATGAATGCAAACCAAGTAAGTCGGTTTTTTAAATATTAGAACCAAACCAAACCATTAAGTCGGTTTTTCTCGATTCTGTTTGTCGGTTTTTCGGTTTTTCGGTTTTTCTGGTTGTTTGTCGGTTTTTTCTTAATATAAGACATACACTACTAAACACATATTCCAGCGATCACATTTTTAACGTAACACTATCAAATCAATTGCCCTTTGAGAAATCTATTATTTACCAAGATATATTGATGATAATTGAATCAAATAGTGATGAATAATTTAAGGTCTCAATTAAAAATATATTATTTTTACCATGAAATAGATTCTTTCACTAAACAAAAAAAACTACCAATCAAACTAAAATGTAAATGTAAAGAACTATATTAAAAGTGCAAACTATTAACATTTACCATAAATTTTGTGAAACTTTGTATAATAATATACATATATATAGGTGTAATAATAAATTTAAAATAGTTACTCCTATAGTCGGTTTGGTTTGGTTTTTTTCTCATTAAAACCAAAACCAAATCAAATTTGATCGGTTTTTAAAATTCAAAACCAAAACCATACCAAACCAAAAAGTATCGATTTTTTTTATCGTTTTAGTTTGGTTTTCGGTATGGATCAATTTTTCGGGTTTTTATGAACACCCCTACAGATTATTATTGTAAAGTAATTCAGATAAACTTCATAAATGAATTTACTTGAGGTCCTTTTTTTCTTCATCGCTTGGTGAGGTTAAAGAGAAAAATAAACATACATGCTTATTGTTCTTTTGAAAATTAAGATGTCTAAAAAGGGTTTAAAATTCTCCTAAATTATTAGAAAATGTTTAAAAATACTTTTCATTCACCTATTAGGCTAAAAATACCCCTACATTCATCTTTTTGGATCACAACTCTTTGGTCGTTAGGTCAATGCCGAATTAAAAATAATTAATATTATTTTTGTAAAACTTAAAAAAAATTACAAAATATTTTTATTTTTTAAAATTAATGCACCAGTAGTCCACTAATTTAGTAAAGTCTTTTTTTTATTCTAGTTTTTACAGAAAACAATTCAGTTTTTACAAAAAAAAAAAATCATGTTTTTCAGTTTTTTTAAAGCATTGTTTTTTGTAAAAACAGAAAAAAAATAATTTTAGTAACATATTTTCGTTTTTTAAAAACTGGAAAAAAAATTCAACAAAATAATTTTATTTTTGAAAAATATTTTTTTTTTTAGTTTTCAGTTTTTTTTAAAACACGAAAATATTTTTTCTTTAAAAAAGAATTGTAAAACGAAATGTTTTAAAAAAATTAAGAAAAATGAAAAAAAAATATTTTTCGAAAACGAAATTTTTTTTTTCAGTTTTTACAAAATAAATGCTTTAAAAAAATTATTTTTTTGTAAAAGCTGTATTATTTTTGTAAAAATTGAAGGAAAAAAAAGAAACTTTACTAAATTAGTGGACTATTGGTGCATTATTTTAAAAAAATAAAAATATTTTGTATTTTTTTTTTTTTACAAAAAGAATAATAATTATTTTTAATTTAATAATAGCTGAACGAGGTTAATTTTTAAACTTTTTCCATTAGTTTAATGGGATTTTGAAACCTTTTCCGAAATTTTAATGCATAATAGATTTTCTGAATCTGAACACCTTAACATTGTGCGAAAAGAAATTGCAACGACCCAAATCTGCAGTGGTGAGAGCTATACAGAATGGAGATGAGTAGAGAAACCAAAAATCCTAAAACTCAAGAAATCAGGTAAACTATCTGTCCTCAAGCAATAATGGATTATTCATATCAGCAAAACCGATACCCTTACCATTCCTCACAACCCTATAACCCATCTCATCTTCAAACCTATGATAGTCAATCCAATTACCCCAATTATCAATACCAACAGAACCAACAACCACCACAGCAGTATCAACAACCCCAACAGCAATATTCATCGTATTACACTCCTAATTATTCAAATACATATCATCCACAAGAATACCCACAAACCCATCAACAATGGCGTGATCAAGCACCGATTCATCCACAACAATACCCACAAATCCATCAACAATGGCGTCATCAAGCACCGATTCATCCACAACAATACCCACAAACCCATCAACAATGGCGTCATCAAGCACCGATTCGTCCACCGGGAGTTTCAAGTCAACCCTCTTCGGCATCACATGGGCAAGTACATGCTCAGTTACCGTATCAGCAGAATTTGCCCCAAAGGACAGATGGGGTCGGGCTAGGGCTGAACCCAGCGGCAGTTCTGGCTGTGGCAGCGTTGGCACAGCTTAATCAGCCTGCGGGCTTGCACGGGCAAAGTTGGTATCCCCACGCGGAAGGGTCAGGACCCGTGATTTGCGGGCCGGGTCCGGGTTTGGGTACCGGTGCACGTCCTAGTCTTGGCCCGGGCCCATCTCGATTGCTTTCGCACGTGAGTTGTAGTAATAAGAATTTTTTTTCCTGATGTTCTGGAGTATATGTTTAATCCCTGTTATCAAAGGCGAAAAAGTTGAAATCTATTGGGGCCTTAAAGCAAAAAATGCTAGTTCCAGTTTATGTTAACCTATTTTCTTTTTTCTTTTTTGTCCGTTCAAAAAAGAATGACACCTTTCTAAATTTAGTAACAATTTAGCTTAAACTTACGATTTTACCCTTAATGAGAAGATTTTATAACCACACAAATACTCTGGACCCTTTTTTGAATTGTTTAGGACTACAAATTCTAAAAGTCTTCATTTTTTCTTAAACTATGTGTCCAATCAAACAGGTTCACATAAATTGGAACAGAGGTAGTAGTAAATAAGAGTGGGATTTAAGGAATAAAGGCTTATTATAAGGAAAAGACAAAAAGAATATCTGTAGTTCAAGAAATATAACTACAAAACCGAAACCACAAGTATTTGGTGTGCTCTCTTCAAGGCAAGGCTTATGAAACAATGAGCATGCCGTAGTGTCTGCACTGAAGTGCAGCTTAAATGAGGTGCAGCGCAAAACCTATGTTGCACCTAGCTTTAGGATTATGTGTACCTCAAGAGAGCCTTTGACAACATTGACTTATAGATGTTACATTTCATTTCTCTGAATACATGATGACTTCGCATTATATCTTGATTGTAGAATAGATTTCAGGTCTAGAGTATAATCCACCATGTCTAGAGTATTTTGCAGAATACGTTCTTGGGGACATTTCATTTCGCTGAATCTTTCTTAATGACCTTTATCTGGCTGTGCAACTGAGATTTTTGACTTTTGTAAGGAGTTAACTTCGATTACTAATAGATTGGGGACAATGGCCTAGAAAGCATGGCGAGTGTTGAACAGCATGACAGTATAGAGTATAATCCACCATGTCTAGAGTATAATCCACCATGTATAGAGTATACTCTAGATTTCAGGTCTAGAGTATAATCCACTATTTCTAGAGTATTTTGCAGAATACGTTCTTGGGGACATGTCATTTCGCTGAATCTTTCTTAATGACCTTTATCTGGCTGTGCAACTGAGATTTTTGACTTTTGTAAGGAGTTAACTTCGATTACTAATAGACTGGGGACAATGGCCTAGAAAGCATGGCGAGTGTTGAACAGCATGACGGATGGAGTTAGTAGGAAAGGGGTGATAAAGGAAAAAAATAGTCTAGCTTGTTTGATTGACAATTAAGAGATGAGCAATTATTTTAAGATAGGAACATTATTGGACCGCAAAGGAATGAGGCCCAAAATTATCCATTCCTTTTGCTCCCAAATGCATGCTTACCAAAATAAGATCTTCCTTATGTCACCATAACTGTATTTCCTTGGTCTTTAGTGGCTCGTAAGTGATAACTTGAGTTTGATAACGGGTTTCAACGCTTACCGTGTAAAAAAAATGGGCCAGACCATATTCCTAGGTAGGAGAGTGTATCAGTCAAGTGATGGTGGTCTATAGCTGTTGGTGTAATCATGTGGGATGTTTTCGCTTTCTGATTTTTGAATTTGCTAACACTACTATTGTTATATCTGCAACCATGACCTTGTGACCTTTTTGTTCAAAAGTCATGTGAAGTATTCTATTAATTAGTAATCTCTTATATGTTACTTCACGTCGAGTAAAAGCGATATAAAAGAATAGGGTGCTCAAAGGATTCATTCGCAGGGGGTTATGGTCTATAGGAAGAAAGCTACTTGTAGACCAGGCTCATTTGCTTTTGGAGAGTAGCATAACCCAAAATCTCTTCTACTGAAGTTTCAAGTAGACCAGTTGGCTGCTTTATACATACAACGTCTCCTATGCTATCAACTGTGTTATCGGATTTTCTCCCTTCTATGAGATCTAGGCATCATCTTTGGTTTGTGATAGTGATTCACGGGTTCAATATCCCTTGTCTGAGAATGAAGTAAACTTTTCCCTAGTCATATAGACATGGCAACACCTAATTATCAACAACAACAACAACAACAACCCAGTACAATCTCACTTAGTGGGGTCTGGGGAGGGTAGTGTGTACGCAGACCTTACCCCTACCCTGGGATAGAGAGGCTGTTTCCAAATAGACCCCCGGCATCCTTCCCTCCAATAACTTCCCACCTTGCTCTTGGGGAGACTCGAACTCACAACCTCTTGGTTGGAAGTGGGGGTTGCTTACCATCAGAGCAACCCCACTTGTCTGTAACACCTAATTATCATTTGTTAATATGCCAAATTCCCAATCTCTTCTATAATACTGGGCTGTGCTTGGAGGTGGGAGTAGCCGTGGAAACTTTATACTTAGAAAATACACTTATTGGACAATGTCATTCATTCAGCTGTTTTGAGATTATGTCTTGTCAAAATGGGGAAATTTGAGTGCCTGTGTGGTACTGGTAGAATATGTTGTTCGGGTAGCTTACTGTGGCTGTGATTATGAAGGTTAAAGGTTACTTTAGATTTAACCTTGAGCAAGGAGAAGAAAGACCAAGCATGCAGAGAGGACTTCTCTTTCTGGAATGTTTGGCAGGCTTAGCTCAGATAGAAATGATTAAATTTTTCTGATACACATTGGAAACCGGCTATAATTGTTCCCCCGGTGTGAAACCAGTTGGTTCCGTAGTTTTAGAATTCTGCTGATCCAATCTCTTCATACCATTTTTTTTTTTTTTTGATTTGCACCGGGTGTCCGAGTCTCTAAGAGCCCCGACTAATCCCGGGGGTGCACAGGCCCTCGGCAAGGAGTTTCCCACAAGTGCACCACGGTTAATTCAGGATTTACCCAGTCCGATGGCCCTCAGAAATTGTTTGCACCCAGTGGGTTTCGAACTTGAGACCTTGAAAGGGAGCAAACCCCAAGGCTCAAGTCAATTGCTACCAGGCCAACCCCTGAGGGTTCTTCATCTCTTCATACCATTCTGGTAATACTTAGTACTTTTTTTTTGACAACCGAGAAATCCCCAAGGTTCAGTGGCACACAGTTCAAAACTCATGGATAATGGGCTCCCGCTACGTAATTACTAGGATTTTGTATGCGGCAGGGTTCGAACTCTAGCACGCGCCTAACCAACACATCACAAGTTGTGCTCTATGACTAGACCAAAGCTCAAGGGGCTAATACTTAGTATTATCATCGTACAATTCTGTTTAATACTTAGTATTATGGGAACACCACTCTATTTATAGACTTTCGCCATAGGCATTAAGCCTATCTATTCTACCAAGTGGTCAATCTTATTCCACCTTGAGTCTACTTTATTCTTCTCGTCATGACCATAATACTAACCATTAATTTTGTCTTACCTTAAAAGGTCGATCATATTTGTGGAGATGGAGTAACTATTTAGCGATGCATACAAAACCAGGGTGTTGAGCTGTAAAGTTAATCTGGTTTGTGTGATTTGATATATAATCATGCGGTACTTATAATTTTTGCAGATCTCTTTGCATTGCTATTTTCTCCTCTACTTTTAGTAATTCATTTTGTTGGAATTGGCTGTTGAAGTCTTGCTTGTTCACATGAGGCTACTTCTGCAGGCTGGTCGGTCATTGGATAAGGGTGGTAGAAGGGGTGGTGTTCAGCTCAAAAGTGGAGGTAGGGGTAAATCTAGCAATATTGCTGGAGTTGCTAGGTGTGAATTGTGCAAGATTGATTGTGGTAAGATGAGCAGCCTTAAGCTGCACGAGATTGGTAAGCGGCACAGAAAGAACTTGAAAAAATTGGAAGCAGAAAACAGAACTGTTAGTGATATCCAGAATGTACAGAAACCTTCTGGTGATTTAAAACCAGGAACAAACATGAAGCCTGATGGTCCACACAAAAGTGGTGGTGGGGGTAAATTTAGCAATATTGCTGGAGTTGCTAGGTGTGAATTGTGCAAGGTTGATTTTGGTAAGGTGAGCAGCCTTAAGCAGCACGAGAGTAGTAAGCGGCACAGAAAGAACTTGAAAAAATTGGAAGCAGAAAACAGAACTGTCAGTGATATCCAGAATGTACAGAAACCTTCTGGTGATATAAAACCAGAAACGAACATGAAGCCTGATGATTTGCCTAAGGAAGAAGAGACTAAGCAGAAGCCGCCAGAAAATATTCCTTTAGACACCGTACTGTCCGTAATTAAATTAGGAACTGAACTTAAAATCAATGATGCACAATGCGATGTAGTTCAAACGCATGGTTTGAAGCGCAAGATGCTAGGTGGTGGAGGGCAGGAAAAGAAAATTTCCAAAGCCAAGAGGCGGCTGTTTGTGATTCCTTTGATGTGTGACCTGTGCAATGTGAAATTTGATACACGAGAGAATCTTAGAAGTCATCTTGCGGGTAGAAAGCACAAGTCAAAGCTCAAGTGCTTTGAAGGACGACTTGGACTTCAAGCACTTTATCCCCCTAATCCTATCACACAAACCGCATACCATTGGCAGGGTGTTCAACAAATTTTTAATGGTACACAAGTTTCAGATCCCATTGCTGGTGCTTCTGTACTTCCTCAGACTCACAATGCCACACCTTCTGCAACAGGTGTAACTACTGATTCTCAGCAAAATCCCAACCCTTGAGTGGACAAATTTTGGTTCCTTAATTTTGACCGCAAGAATGTTTTATTTTATTTTATAAAATCTCTGCAGGAGTCAGCACCATTTGATATGGAAGCAAGGCAACTATTATACTGCAGAGAAGTAGTGCTTACCCATCTGTGAACATGGGTAAGCACTACTTCATTTATGTAAAGGAAGGTCGTCGGCAGGTGATGTCCATTTGAAGTTGATTTTGTTGGCTACCTCCATCAAGGAGCCACCTCTGATCAGGTAGTAAAAGTGTTGTTTAGAACATGTATAGCTCAGTGCTGACAACTGAGGAGCTCCTTCTACCTCTTAACTTCCCCAAGTTTACAAGTTGAAGGTGCAAACTGCAAACGAAGCCAGCTGTAATGTATTCCTTCCCTCACTCCCCCTTTCATTCGCTGGGGAGTAGTTGACCAAAAAGGGCTCTGTTGAGGGGCTTAAGGTACATTTTGCTGCATAGTAACTTCTGGGTTTCTAGGTAAAGGGAAATTGCTTTTTTGGTATCTTTGCTTGTCAATAGGGGTTTAGAGCCCAATCAAACATGGAGTGGGTTTCCAAAAATTTCGAAGTCGCCCCCCTTTTTTGGGTTCAAATGAGTTTTTATGTTTTTCTTGAAGCGTATTTCCCCCCTCTTTCGTAGCAAATGGAGATGTTAATTGGATTTAAATATTAATTTGTATAAGGGAAGGCTTCTTAAAATGTTTTTTTAATACTTTCGAGAAAGCAAACCTAAAATAATTTTACTTAAACAAAATTCATAGGCAATTCTCCAACATCTAAGTCTAAACACTAATATTGTTCAGGCTCAGCTCAACTTACTAATAAGTAACAAGTCCCCGTTTCTCCATAACCTTACTAAATATGAATCACAGGATAACAAGACATCACTAACTCTTTTGTATGCATTTGATTAATATCTAAATGAGCAAATTAATGAGACATTGTAGTTACAAGTTTGACGAGATGAGGAAGATAACATGTATTTTCATGGTAAGGTTAAAAAAGGAGGGAATGGTAAAATTTAAGAGTGAAAATATCAATAAAGGAGCATATGTTATTTATTTCTCA
The DNA here is from genome assembly GCA_026770625.1 of Nicotiana glauca. Classification (NCBI taxonomy): domain Eukaryota; kingdom Viridiplantae; phylum Streptophyta; class Magnoliopsida; order Solanales; family Solanaceae; genus Nicotiana; species Nicotiana glauca. The sequence goes on along the minus strand of MU754634.1, from coordinate 14,443 downwards.
GTTCAGGTGTAAAGAAACTCTAATGGTAAGCAACCCCCACTTCCAGCCAAGAGGTTGTGAGTTCGAGTCTCCCCAAGAGCAAGGTGAGAAGTTCTTGGAGGGAAGGATGCCGGGGGTCTATTTGGAAACAGCCTCCTACACCAAGGTAGGTGTCACGGGGGCGTTTTTGGTCAGCCCAAAGTCACACCCGCGCGACAGTCAAGTCCCCCGCTTGACTCAGCCTTTCCGAAACACTTTGCCAATTTTCAGCAAGTTTGGCTTAAAACGAAATTTAGGCAGCAAAATAATAAGAACACAAAGCAACTACGGGAAAATTCCCAACCTTTGCATTAATTCTGAAAATATACAAAGGACCCTCACTCTTGCTATGAACACAGTCCGCTCACAGCCCACTTTTGGCAAGAACACAAGTCGTTCTTGGCCAACACTAAGATCTGCCCAAGCCAAACCTTAGCCCCTTTTTGAAACACTTAGAAACCCTCACGTTTCTCTCTTGTTTCCCACTTAGAATTTCACACGAAATTCACCTCATACTTCTGCCTAAGTTAAAGGCCCTATTTATAAAACATAGGCAGCCCTTAAACTTGGCAGCACATGACACTTGTCGTCTACAGCTTTTGCCACTTGTTGGGCTAAGTTTAAATCTTGTTCCTAACATGTAGTTGACATCCCCAACTACTTAGGACACAATAATAACGAAATGGGACAATATACAAGCATAATCTGATCATGGGAGATCATGGGAGATCATGGCTAAAAACAAGGTAACCGCCAACCGCTTTCCATGTGCATTGCATGTGCCATTTTTCCTTGGCCAGCTGAATTTCGCCCAAGGCTTGCTTTGAGCCAAGCCTTAGCTCAATTTGACATTGCCCCATGCCAATGTCTTGCCCGCAACCCGCTGCCACAATTCTGCCGCACACGCTCGACGCCGCTGCCGCTCATGCACTGCCTTGGCCCTGTTTTTGCCTTGTCCGTGCCAACCTTCATTTCCCTCGTGCCATTGCTTGTATTTTCCTTCACATAGCCTTGCCTTTGCTATTGAAAGCCATTTCCATCATCCCGCATTTCCGCCTTGCCTTCGCTTAGCCCGCACATAGCTGCCACAACCCAAAAGTGTCATGCCACTGATTTTGGCGCGCATGCCGTGCCATGCCGCCCTAACTTTGCCCATGCTGCCTTGTCAAGCCTTTGCCACGCCCGCCTTGCCCATGCCAAGGCCTTGGCCAATACTTGCCCACAACAGCCCGTCGCCCGCATGATCGTTTTGCCCGCACATAGGCCAATGACAAGGCCATCACGCCCAAATCCTTGCCACAGCCGTGCCACGCCCGATGACAAAGAGTCAGGTCCTAACAAACCACCCGCACCCTTTGAAATCGACGTCCTCGTCGAGCCAACTCAATGAATCATCCCCAAGGGGTTGTTTACATGCAACGCCCCTTGTGCTCCATTCACATCTGCCACAATGGCATTCGCCTCCGCCATGTTCTTGTTTTTCTGCCACTGATCGTCTTGCCACTGCCACGAACCTGCTCCGCTCTGATACCAGTTGTCACGGGGGCATTTTTGGTCAGCCCAAAGTCACACCCGCGCGGCAGTCAAGTCCCCCGCTTGACTCAGCCTTTCCGAAACACTTTGCTAATTTTCAGCAAGTTTGGCTTAAAACGAAATTTAGGCAGCAAAATAATAAGAACACAAAGCAACTACGGGAAAATTCCCAACCTTTGCATTAATTCTGAAAATATACAAAGGACCCTCACTCTTGCTATGAACACAGTCCGCTCACAGCCCACTTTTGGCAAGAACACAAGTCGTTCTTGGCCAACACTAAGATCTGCCCAAGCCAAACCTTATCCCCTTTTTGAAACACTTAGAAACCCTCACGTTTCTCTCTTGTTTCCCACTTAGAATTTCACACGAAATTCACCTCATACTTCTGCCTAAGTTAAAGGCCCTATTTATAAAACATAGGCAGCCCTTAAACTTGGCAGCACATGACACATGTTGTCTACAGCTTTTGCCACTTGTCTAACTAAGCTTAAATCTTGTTCCTAACATGTAGTTGACATCCCCAACTACTTAGGACACAATAATCACGAAATGGGACAATATACAAGCATAATCTGATCATGGGAGATCATGGGAGATCATGGCTAAAAACAAGGTAACCGCCAACCGCTTTCCATGTGCATTGCATGTGCCATTTTTCCTTGGCCAGCTGAATTTCGCCCAAGGCTTGCTTTGAGCCAAGCCTTAGCTCAATTTGACATTGCCCCATGCCAATGTCTTGCCCGCAACCCGCTGCCACAATTCTGCCGCACACGCCCGACGCCGCTGCCGCCCATGCACTGCCTTGGCCCTGTTTTTGCCTTGTCCGTGCCAACCTTCATTTCCCTCGTGCCATTGCTTGTATTTTCCTTCACATAGCCTTGCCTTTGCTATTGAAAGCCATTTCCATCATCCCGCATTTCCGCCTTGCCTTCGCTTAGCCCGCACATAGCTGCCACAACCCAAAAGTGTCATGCCACTGATTTTGGCGCGCATGTCGTGCCATGCCGCCCTAAATTTGCCCATGCTGCCTTGTCAAGCCTTTGCCACGCCCGCCTTGCCCATGCCAAGGCCTTGGCCAATACTTGCCCACAACAGCCCGTCGCCCGCATGATCGTTTTGCCCGCACATAGGCCAATGACAAGGCCATCACGCCCAAATCCTTGCCACAGCCGTGCCACGCCCGATGACAAAGAGTCAGGTCCTAACCGTAGGGGTAAGGTCTGCGTACACACTACCCTCCCCAGACCCCACTAAGTGAGATTATACAGGGTGGTGGTTGTTGTTGTTGTACTTTCAGCATCATTTGTTATTAGTTCGTTCTACATATATAAGCAGTAATTATCACTTTGATAACAGGAATAGGAGAAAACCATAAATTACTATTAGACATAAAATGACCGAATTATATTACTTATTAGACATGGGACGTTCAACTCAATTCTCAATCAGATGAACATGAAAAATAGATTAGGTTTCTTGGAAGTATTTCTGATGCCGAGAGTTTCTTTAAACATTTATAAACACACTATCTTAGGTTGGTTCGCTATAAAATTTTTGACTAAGAGTCTCAGTAATTGTTTCTTTTATATACTAGTATTCGTATCCGTACGTTGTGCAGAGAATAGTAAATAGTATAATTTTTCATACCAAAATATTACTTTAAAAATACGATAGGCAAAAAGGAGCATATAAATACTATTATTGTATGAACATGTAAATGCACTGTCAATATACTGTATGAACATATGGAATAGTAAATTGCATCACAGTCTTATAGCAACCCTATTGCATCACAAAGCCTTATAGCAACCCTAGGGAGTCTCTACAATTTACTGTTTTAACATAGGTCTCTCAAATGATGTTTGAGTATACTAGTCTTCTTTATTCAATTGCTCAATTGCTCTCCGAATCACCTGTAAGAAAAAGGCGAGAGTATTAATGATAGTTGTTAAACTTTGTATGGAATTTCTCAACACAGTTATAGGGAAAGAAACTTTGTATTATAGTTCCATTGTATAAGCACAATTTATGAGGAAAAAAATGATTATCCTACATTTATATTCACATGCTCATAAATAAGAAGAATTGAGAGAAGCATTAAACAATATCTTGCCTAGTACCTTTTGGGATGAGAGGTAATATTTGTCTGAAGTCACCATCAAGAACAACTGTTTTACCTCCAAATTGTCGTTTTAAATTGGATGCATCTTTGAATCTAAGAATATCTCTTAGAGTTTTATCAAGAGCTTCAAAACAATATCTATGCATCATAGGTGCCTCATCCCAAATACTCCACTTTGCCATGACAATCAAATTTGCTAAAGGAGTACCTTGCTTGATATTACATGTTGAATCTGCAGTTAGATTGAGTGGAACTACAAAAGAGTTGTTCGACCACCTGGTAACAATAGAGATGTTATCCCGCTAGATGCAACAGTTAACACAATATCTCCTCAAGATCTTATGGCAAAAGCCAGAGTCCTCCAAATAAAAGTCTTGCATATTCCTCCAAAACCGTATAAGAAGAAAAATTCACTTTTGTTTTCATTTAAAACTGTTATTATTTTCTCATAAATTGACTTCTGCTTATCCGTCAAATTCTTTAATAATTGTTCATGTTCCCCCGCTAGTGCGCTCTGTTATAACGCAATTCATCACAAATTAATCTGTTACTATTGTCAACTTCTTTCGCACTATAAATAGGCCTTGGCATTGTTGGATAATCCTGAAAACTTCTTCTGCATCCTTTTAAAAAGTTTTCCAGCTTTTACGAAAAACGATCTTTCAATTCATCATCCGTGAAATCAGCTTCTGAAATAACATAAAAATGTAATAATTAAATAAATTAAAGTTTAGTTGAGCTACATGAAATGACTAATAGGATAAACATAAAAGTAAAATGCAAAATAATGGTTTTTTTTTTTTGGCAATTCGCTAGGCAAGCACCTAGGGTTAGTTTTTTATTAATAAAAGAAAAAAAAACATACAACAATTAGAAAAAGTATAAATAAGGAGGACAATAGCTCCAGTATTGTTACCTATATGTCTTGGCTATATTTTTCCAAAAGCATAGGACCAAGGCAACACAAACCGGGCTAAACCTTACCTTACTAACCATATTGGGGCATAATAATGATTTAGATAAAATTGAAGGCTATTTAATTTTATCGAATTTGAAGGAATATGATAGTCCAACCCATATGATTCATTTTATCGATAAAAACACAAATAAGTAAAGATGCGTTTTGTTATACCTAATGTATCAAGAAAGTAGGTTCTATTTCCAATACTAACAAATCAAAACTTATCAAATAAAGTGGACAATGCATAAGTGCTGATTATTAGCTGTTACAAATTGTAATGGAATGAATTATAAAGAATTTAATGTTTATTAGTGTTTATGTCTAGTAAATGCATTCATTTGTACTTAGAAGATCGTAATTATCAGTTATCTTCACAACTGTGTACACTTGGTCTTTTTTTTCAATATTGGGATGACTTAATAATAACCTTAAACATGAATTTTTTTATAAAGAATATCATCCAACTCACTTGGATAAGAATAGTCGTCATCTATAACAGAAGCCTACAACAAATTTCATAGGTTAGAAAAGTTATAATTGACAACTAAATTAAGTTTATTAGTATACCTCAACTAATTCTTGCTTCAATTCTTTTAAGGACTTTCCTATAATCTACATAGCTTCGCGATTCCAAAATAATAATGAGATAAAAGCGATTCTATCAATAACATGAACTTGAAGTCGATACCTGCAAGTCAATTTTTTTTTAATCTTGTGCATTCCTTTTTACATGTCTTAAAATCATATGATATGAAAATTACATGTGACCAACAGAACGTTGTTCTTCATTGCAGTACTCATAAAAAATTTGTTACCAATTTTGTCAACCTTTTTAGTGCACTTGTTGCATGCCAAGTATGACCATCCTCGTTCAAGTTTCAAATTAATCAATTTAGTAGCAATCCAGTAGGTACATTCCTATTTAAGAAAAAATATTGTTCTAAATTAAACTGAGAAAACATGAAGTAAATATGCAAATTCATACTAAATTTAACTCACTTCTCTATACTGGAACCAAATCCGTAATAGTTTTGAACGATACAATTCATTTGGCTAACTCATCTCTGACAGAATAACTTTGCTGAGAGCTTATTTAAGTAATCCGCTCACAGTTAGATGGACATGTTGCAACTAATCTGCATATGTTGTAATGTGGTAAAAGTGATAAATCTTAATAACATTATGTAAGTACCATTAAAAAAAATTACACCCTTCACAAACCTAGATTTAAACTCAATATATTGCGGCAGAGTAGAATTGATCCAAAATTTTGTAGAGTACCAACAACTACGTACTGAGTAGTTACCTGTAGATAAGATAAATAAAAAATTAGAAATTATAATTTTTTTGAAAATATAGATGTAAAATTCGTAAACATTGGAGTTTTTGAGGTTTCATAAATTTTAAAACAACAATCAAAGGTTCGTCCATAGCTCCATTCAAGTGAGGCTGAATTTGATCCGCAAGTTTACTCCATAAGGTTACCGTAATCCTATTCCTCCTATAAGTTTCAAGGTAATCCTTCATCAACAAAATAATATAATAACTAAACTATAAAAGTATAGTTTGTATTAGTGAATAACTTACTGATCATCTTCGAGTTGAACATTGAGAAAGACACTATCATTATCTCCTTGCTTGTGGGTCTTGACATCTTCATACGTCACAACCTGACAAATGACATCTACAAATATAAAAGTTAGTTAGACAATTTTGTAAAACGTGGTAATAATGGAAGAGAAGAATTACCGAATAATTCTGATTTGTTAGCGGATCAAAAGGACGAAAGTTGAAGATATTCATATGAAAAGAAGAATCAACTATTTCCTTATGACGACCGGGCCCGTCGTCACGTGAGTTACCGTCCCATTTTTCCCTTTTTGTGTTGCTTCATGTTTCAATATCGGTATTATAGTTGATCGGATAGAGTTGGGTTGGTTTTGGTTGGAAATGAGACAATTAGTCTCCTTAGGAGAAGGTTAGTTTGGAAAAGTCAACCGGATGTTGACTTATGAGTTAGAGGGCTCGAAATGATTTTCGGTGGTTCAGTTAGCTTCGGGGGATGATTTGTAACTTAGGAGTGCGATCGGAATCGAATTTGGAGGTCCAATGTAGAAATATGCTTGAATTGGCGAAGTTGGAATTTTGGCGAAATCTGGTTGATAGGTGAGATTTTGATCCGGGAGTCAGAATGGGATTCTGAGAGTTGCAGCAGCTTCATTAGGTGATTTTGGGTATGTTTGCAAATTTTCAGGTCATTCGGACGTCGTTTGGTCGGGTTTTTGATCGAATGTGAGTTTCGGAAGTTATAGTTGAACTTAGGCTTGAATCCGTTGTGATTTGATGATTTTTGTGTTAAAGGTCGTGTTTTTATGATTGGAACATGTTCGTATGATGTTTTGGAGTAGGTTGATGGTTTTGGTTGGGGTCCTGGGGGCCTCGGGGTGATTTCGGAGGTTCAAACGGATCATTTTTAGCTTGTATGGAGATCAGATTTTGCTGTCATAAATGTTGCAGACCTTAAAGCATCGCATTCGCGTGGTGGTGGACGCGAACGCGTAGAGGAAATTTGAAAGTCTGGGAGTTTGGCCTTCGCGTTTGCGAAGGTGTTGATGCGAATGCGTAGCGGAGGAATCTGGGTGTTCGCGTTCGCGATGGGTTGTCCGCGTTTGCGAAGGAGAAATCTGGGATCAGTGGATTTTGTTATACGCGATCGTGTGAGGGAGGTCGCGTTCGCGTGGAGTCTGGTCATTAGGCATCGCGATCGCGTGGTGCATGTCGCGTTCGCGTAGTGGAAGCAAGTCGAGCATCGCATTCGCGTGGCCAAGGGCAGCGATCACGTAAGAGGATTTTGAAATTTTAAAATATTGGTCATCGCGTTCGCATGGGTAGTGTCGCGAATGCGATAAAGGAAAACCTGAGCGGACAGAAGGGTTTTATATCATAACCTCCGCGAGCAAAAATCATTTTCCACCATTGTTGAGCACATTTGGAGCTATTGGACGAGGGAGTAAGAGGATTTCAACTAGGTTTCGATTGGAGGTAAGTTTTATGAGCTAATTACGTGATATTATTGAAGAATCATCATCTAAATCTCTGAAAATTGGGTG